>CAJQZJ010032114.1:1320845-1354182 GCA_907164525.1 Lophiomys imhausi
TCTTCTTCTTCTTCTTCTTCTTCTTCTTCTTCTTCTTCTTCTTCTTCCTATTATTATTAATTTTAAAGTCTATGTGTATGTGTATGTATATGCCAATACTTGTATGCTATGTGTGTGCAGGTGCTCTTGTGGACCTGAATAGGGTGCCAGATCCCTTGGAGCTAGAGTTACAGGAAAACATTGTGAGTTTCCCCACATAGGTGCTGTCAACTGAACTCTGGTCCTCTGAAAAAGCAGCAAGCATTTTTAACGACTGAGCTGTTTCTCTAGTCCCTTGACCTTAAAAAAAAAAAAAAAGAGCATTCCTATGTGTCTCTGTGAGCATGCATGTGAACATTAGTGTAGGTGCATGCAAGGGCCAGCAGAGGGCGACAGAGCCCATGGAGCTGCTGTTACAGGCGCTAGCTGCTCTAAGTGCAATGCTGAGAATTGAACTTCCACAACTCTGCAAAATCAGTAGAGCCATCTCTCCAGCCACAGGCATCTTGGTAAATAAGAAACATTTATTTGTTGTACCAAGATAATAGATTAGCGTGCAAGTCGGGAGGAAGTCCTGTTTCCTGCAATCTCTCAACAAGTTCCCTTGTATTTTAGAAGTGGTGTTATTTTAGACAAAATAATACATGGCTGCCTTTTCCCTGTTTCCAAAACAGTATGAATCTGCCTTTGTCTTATTTACATTAGAAAAGTAAAACAAAAACAACAACAACCAAAACCTCTCAATTCAAATTCAGTGAGCCAATAAATATGACTGGGTTTAAAGGAAAGGATAAAAATCTAGCCTCACAGAATTTCTGGAGGGACCACAAGGATTTGCAAAGGTATACTTCATAACATTATTGCTATTTGTGGATGAAGTGTAACTTATCTGTGTGGTCAATAGCTAAGAAATAGCCGCAAAATGGCATATTTATTAATACAAGGAATGACTACGGTATGTATAATGTTAGTTAAAAACAGTAGCAGCAGGTCAGTGAGGTGGCTCAGCGGATAAAGACACTTGCTGCCAAATCTGAGGACATTGTGATCCCTGGGACCCATATGACAGGAGAGAACCAACTCCTATAAGTTGCACTCAAGTTGTACATGTTCATAATGAGCATGTTCACCGCAGTATGCGTGCATGAGCATGCATGAACACACAATAACTGAATAAAACGTAACAAAGGTACAAGCACAACGCAAAAATACATGGCGTACATTCAACGGTCACAAGCACACATGACGTTTTCTTGGGTGAGGGGGCTATTGGCTATTCCATTTCTGCCAAATTTACTTTGGAAAAACAGTTGCCACAGTGGCTAGTTGCTCTGTGGTACAGTTGGATGAATGGAGCCAAGGTGTCCGTGATCACCTGGCTGAGAGCAGAATTGCATAGTCGCAGAACTGTGGTGTGTGTGCTTGACTGGCTCTCAATAGACAACCCTACAGCATCCTTCACTGGGCGTCTTGTTTTCTAAAAGTCGGAAAGCTGAAACGCCCATTTCCCTTCATCTCTTGAAGTTCTCCTGCTGGGTGTGAATTAGCTTCTGCTCATTAGAGACACATTTACACTGTTGAAAACTAAGGCACAAGTCATTTCCAAGCTTTCATTTAGAATGTTTGTAGAAAGTAGAGGCACATAATGTTATTGTGACCACAGATGAAGAAACCGTCTCCAGATTTTGGGGGTTTGGAAGGCAATGGATTCTAATTAAGTCTATAACCCCAGAGGAGTAATAGCTTGGAGGAAAGAACACTATGTGTTATTCAGGTTTTTTTTCCAATTACATTTTTAAAAATATTTAGTTATTAATTCAAGTTACTTCTCGATCACAACCCTCCCCTTTCTCCCCTCCCGGTCTCACCCCCCCATCCTCTATCCCCTCTTCCTCCTATCCTTCTCCTTGGGTGAGAGGGGCCCCCATATATCGGCCCCCACTCAGTTCATCAGTCACATGAGGGCTAAGAGCTTCCTCTTGCTCTGGGGCCAGACATGGGCGTCTCAGCTAAGGTAAAGTGTCCTACTAAAAGGTAACAAAGTCCATGACTGAGAACCACCCCCACCCCCGACACATACATATACACACTTGCTAAGAAATCTGTAGTTTTATGGAGCTTTTTTATCCTGGTTCACAGAGCACAAATGTAGGTAAAATGTGAATTCTGATTTGAGAGAAAAAAGTATTTCACAGTGTTAAACAACACAGTTGATTGGGTTTGTGTATAAATGTATGTGTGTGCATGCATGTACATGTGCTCACACTTATACATATACATACAAGTCCATGTGGATGTCAAAGGTCAATATTGGGTGCTTTTCCTCAGGAAACCATCTATCTTCTTTTCTTTAAGTTTGAAATAGTCTCCCACCTCAATAATCCCAGGGCTCTGTCTCTGCCTTCCTAATGATGGATTTACATGTGTTCACAACCACGCTTAGTTGATGTTTTCATGCGGGTTCTGGGGTCAAACTGAGGTCCTTATGTTTCTGTAGCAACTATTTTACCAACTGAGCAACCTCCCCCATCCTGCATGGGTGTATTTTAAGTTCTTTTCCCATAAGAATATACTAATGATAAATATATTGTTGGATAAATATTTAGTTCTGGAACAGTGGCTAGGAACATTTGTGAAGATGTTATAACCTCACACACTTACTAGAGGCTCTGAGAATCAATACAATACTTTAGACCAACTGTTAAAACACATACCCACACAATACCCTGAGTAGATACCTTCTGGTGACACAAATTTTTTTTGAATGAAGATTAATTTACCAGAGCTATGAGTGTTCTCTATGGAAAATTAGTACTTTAAGGGGGTGCTTTCTCTACTTCTGATCTTATCCCAATATAACCAGAGTTCTCTAGGTACTTACATAAGTGAAAACACTTGATTTGAGGGTTCCTGTGTGCCTAGATAGTTGACAATGCATTCTTGAATTAATAAGCATTTATCAACCTTCTCCTGGGTATCAAACAGATGCTAGAGATCCAAAGATTCATGAATGTCATTTTTTTTGTTTTTAATATGGTGTGTGTGTGTGTCTACATGCAGGCATATACCACAATGCCTGTCGAAGTCAGAGGACAACATCAGGTGTTGGTCATTGCTTTCCACCTGTGAACATAGATGAGGAAACTTTCTTGTGATTTGGTGAGGAATCACTTGGATGTATACCCAGAAGTGGTATGGCTGGGTCCCGAGGCAGAGCTATTCCAAGTTTTCTAAGATATCGCCAGACTGACCTGTATAGTGGCTGCACAAGCCTGCACTCCCACCAGCAATGGAGGAGGGTTCCCCTTTCTTCCTACCCTCCCCAGCATGTGCTGGCATTTGAGTTTTTGATCTTAGCAATTCTGACAGGTGTGAGATGGAATCTCAGAGTCATCTTGAGTTGCACTTATCTGATGATTAAGGATGCTGAGAATTTCTTCAAGTGTCTCTCAGCCATTGGGAAGAATGGATTAAAAAACTGTGGTACATCTACACAATGGAATACTACTCAGCTATCAGAAACAACAAAATAATGCAATTTGCAGCCAAATGGATGGAACTAGAGAAGCTCATCCTGAATGAGCTAACCCAGACCCAGAAGGATGAACATGGCACTTATAATCAGATTTTAGCCATATTGTACAGGATAACTATACTGCAATGAATGCACCAAAGGGAACATGAACATAGACTTTTTCCTATCTCTGAGACACTTTGCCCTAGTGGCGCTGCCTTGTAGGCCCCCAGTGTATGAGGAGGCTCTTGGCCCTCATATGACTGCTGAACTGGGGCTGGGGATTGTTATATAGGGACACTCCACTCCAGAGGAATGGGATGGAAAGGATGGGGGTAGAGGTTGGGAGGGGTGGAAAGAGAACACTATAATGGAGATGCAACCCGAAGTATTAAATAAATAAATTTTAAAAAATGAATCACACAACTTAAAATAATGCTATTGTTAAGGTATATAATCTTTCTCATAAATTTCATAGAGTGAAGTTCTCATTAGGGAATGCTTTCCCCACTTTTGCTGAAGTCTTGGGTCCACAGTCAACTAATAGTTGAAAGATAAAACCTGAGGTCTGTGGGGCTGGTTCAGTGGTTAAGGTTATTGCCATACATGCATGAGGACCATAATTCAGTACATGCATGCATGTCAAGCAAGTGTGTTGGCCTGCATGAAATCTTAGTGATCAAGAAGCAGAGATAGGAGATTCTCTAGAGCAAGCTAGCTAGCTAAACATCAGAAAGCTCTGGGTTCAAGCAAGAGATATTTCTCCAATATAGCATGAAGATTGATCCAGGAAGACACCAGACATCAAGCTTTGGCCTCAACATGTACATGCACACATACGTATGTTTTGTATAAGCATACACATATAGAGATTGATATTCACGTGCACCATATATATATATATATAAAATGCAAAAAGAAAGAAAGACAGGAATTTAAGTCATTCTAACAGAAATGGTCATTGATGTTTTATCTGTCTCAATACTATGGCAACAAGAAGGAGGAAAGAGAAGCCATGAGGGTGCTATGGCTCTGCGCTAACTCATTGATGACATGTGCAAATTCCTTCCAATCAGATAATAGCTTCTAAATACAGGGAGAATGTTACCTTCCGTTTTTAAGTAACACACAATGCAACATTAATATATGCCATATGTTTGATGTTTAAAGTGAACTGCTAAGATTTTATTCGTGACTTTCTTAAGTGTAGAGTATGCCTATTCAACCAGTCTAATGTTCCGTTGTAGTATTTGTCAACATTCACCATGTAGGAGTCCCCTGCATCATCAGCTTCAAAGTGCCCATCAGGTGTTTTTGAAGACAGCATTTAGAATAGAAGAGATGCATAGTGGCATGTCATTTCATTTCCAGCAGGTGTTTAAAACAGAAACACATAATTGTAAAACCATGCACAATAGCAAAATGTAGTTATTAACTAGGTAGGGATGAGTTTTCAGTATCTCTTAACATACTTAATCTTAGATTATAGAATTTGCTTCTTAAAGATTATGGTATTTAATAATTGACTATCAAAATGGATTGAAGTGTAAAGATTACCTTTTTAAAATGCATGTGTGTGCATGTGTGTGTTTGTGTGTTGTGTGTGAGTGTGTGTATGCAAGCACCAGTGGTGGGTGGATGTAGAGGTTAGAGAACAACCCTGGGTGTCAGTCATTGCTTTTCATCTTGTTTGAGAGAGGTTTATTTGTTATGTGCTAGAGGGTATGCCCAGCTACCTGGCCCTAGGATTCTGTGAAAGTGTGACCCGTCCTGCCATATCACCCCTGGAGCACTGTGATTACAGATGTGTGCGGTGGTGCCTAGCTTCTTGTGGGGTCTCAGAATCTGAGCTCAGGTCCCTATGCTTACACAGAAAACTGCTTACCCAGTGAGCTATCTCCCCAGCCCAGGAAAATCATTCTTTAGTCGTGACACACACTTTGGCACACACTCTACATCTCCCCATCCTAAATGAAACCACTTATTCTTGTGGTCCTGTATGAGGTAGTGCTCGCACACCATTTTAAGTGCCATAGGAGATAACGATAAAAAGATACAAAGAGGAAAGAACACTATTAATGGAGAAGTCATGAAATACGTGCCTGAGGGTCAGCCAGGAAGATTGAGAGGTGCAAAGTAATGCTCATGAGCAGGTAAGAGAGTGGTCAGTGGTCTGAGGCCTCAGAGCCCACTCAGGGACTTCCATGGTTTCTTTTTTTGAAAACATTTTTATAGATTCTTTGTGAATTTCATATCTTGCACCCCAATCCCCTTCATCTTCCCATCACTTGGTATCTGTTCTCTGCCCTTGTAACCCCCTAAAAGAAAATATGATAGACCAAATAAAAATCTCATCATGGAAGCTGCAGTGTGTCACAGTGTGTCACACAGTATGCCCTTTTGTCCAAACATCTTTACTTTCAAACATTCGTTACAATAAATCATTGGTCTGTTTCCAGGCCTCTGGCTTCTGCTGCACTATCTATACTGGATCCTTACCGGGACTCCTCTCAGATATCCGGTTGTTACCCTGTGTCATGGAGAACCTGCAGCTTTGAATCTGCAGGACCAGCTCTTTCACATGCTCCAGCAGATCATGGGTGGGGTAGATGTTGGGGTGGGCCAACTCAAAGCCCTGGATCTGGGCCTGGAAGGTAGCTGAGTTAGGCAGCCTAACAACTCTTCTGTGTCTGCACCACCAGGGTGACCTCTCCAGCACCATCCTGTGTTAGCTCTCCTGCTCTCCTGTCCTTGGGGCCAGCTTATCCACATCTTCACCACCAGGGTCAGGTGAGATGCAGGGCCATTCACTGAAGCAAGTGAGAGACAGAGCCAGCTGTCCAGTTCTCATAACCTCAGGGTGAAGGTGGGGGGTGGGGGCACCACCAAATGTAGAATGCAGAATCCCGGTGGGTTACATCTCCAGGTGAAAGGGCCTAAGACCCAGGGCCATAAAATAAAGACACCAAGACCTTTTAATATTTCAATGCTTAAGCCTTAGCTGGGCAGACCCTCAACTAGCTTATCTAAGTTAAACTGAGAACCTAGACCATCCAGCCGGGTGGCTATCTGTACCTTCTAGGCCCTTAGTCACATATGTTTCCTGTCATGTCTCCTGTTGAAAAGAGCTTTCCTCTTTCTTATGGAAGTTCCTTTCTCTCTTCCAGGAAGTTTCTTCTTCCACTTCTCTCTCTGCCCAGCTATAGACTAGGGGGAAACCAGTTCTCCTGACTGTGGCGGTGTGCCAGCTTAACACAGTGCCTCAGGAAGCAGTCAAGACCATGGACATCTGCACGGCCTTTGTTAGTAACATAGGTCTGGGGCATTAACACAGACCTTGCTGCCATAGGACCATGGATCAAGACATGCCCTCAAGTAGCAACCCAGGCATGTCTGTTCCCATGGACTCAGGTGGCTGCTCAGACCACTCAGATTAGCATGTACCCCTTCAGGAGCATGGATGTCAGATATCCACGTGGTCTCCAGTGGCAGCCCAGACCACGGACATCTGCTTGGCCTTTGGTGGTACCTTGGGCCACAGACATTGACACAGATCCCAACTGCAGCATGACCCATGGACCCAGTCAGGGTCCTTGATGGCAAACCAGGCCAGAACCTCACCAAGCCCCCCTCCTGTCTGCCTGTTCCTCACTGTCACCCAGTTCCACCTTTGTCCAAAGTGTTTGAATCCCTAGTCTTCACTTTCTCTTCCACTTCTCCACTTTACTCCATCTTTCACATCTCTCCATCACACATTTGTCAACTGTAGTGGTGCCCTGAGGCAGGCACTTGGGTGTCTTTCTTCCTCCCCAGGCTGGAATCCATATTTTCTCATAGTTATAACTGGTTGCAGTCTTCAGAATCTATTCTGAGAATGAACTGGGTAAAACTGACTCAGTTATTCATTTTGTTCAAATTGATAGTATTTTAGGAGTGAAAGAGACTGAGGAAATAACTTATCAAGTAAAGTACTTCCTGTATAACATGAAGTCCTGAGCTTACGTCCCAGAACTCATATAAATACTAGGTTTATGTGTGATGACTTAGAATTCTAGTGTTCTATAGTTGGAGACAGGAGATCCTCTTAAGCAAGCTGGCTAGACTGGCAGTATTGGAGAGCTCCAGGTGACACAGAAGACACTTTTTTCTCAGTGAGAAAAGGACAGAAATTAAGGAAAACACTTGGTGTCAATGTCAGACTTTCCAGATTAAGAGCACACATGTATTCAGGCTCTTCACACTTGGGCATGAACACACATGTAAACATGCCCACATGCCAGGTACACAACACCCACATACACACATGCAAAAATACATGTGAAAGACAAGATATTTAGTGTCTGATTTTGGAACAATGATTCTATCAACTGTGTGAGACAGACAGACAGACAGACAGACAGACAGACAGACAGACAGACAGGAAATGGCATTGCAAGTGGTAAATTGCCCTGTTGGTGTAGTCCCAACTGAACTCCAAGTGCTGATATCACTCCTCTGTTGTACAACTTTACTCAGTTCTCTTCTCTTTGCCATGAACTGTCTCTTCCAAACTTGATTCTCTTCTCAGCACACCCCGGGTCCAATCCCAAGTAAACATAGATTTGCTGATCCAGCTAGGGGCTCGTGGTGTTCCAGTCTAGGGTCAGGGAGGTGGTCATGTGGTAAACTGCTGTAAGAGTATGAGAGCTGGAGTGTGATTTCCAGATCTCATGCAATGAAGTCAGGCATGGTGATATGTTGGCAAACCCAGCACTTGGGAGGGCGTGACACACAGGTCTGCGAGAGGGGCTCCCACTATTATGTTCAGAGTTAAAACAAATAAATAAACAAACAGCCCAACACCAAATTGTCAACAAAAGGAAGGAAGTGAGGAAAATATAGAATCAGACTATTACCTCAAAGGATACCACATGAAACATTTGAAGACCTATTCTTCCAGAAAAACATCAAATAAATTGAAATTAAAACAACCAAGCAATGTATTAATGTGGTTCAGTGAATATCTAAAATGAGGATTTTTGTATAGAGAGAAAGCTCAGTACTTTCTCAGGGTACCTCAGCTCAGCTCTCAGCACTCATGTGAGGGGACTCACTTTTAACTATAGCTCCAGGAGATATGACACCCTCTTGTGGCTCCTACAGTATCACATAATGCAGACACACACACACAGCATTAAAAACAGCAAAAATCTTTAAGATAAGGGGTTCAATACAGCCAAACACATTGTGTACAAATGCTCACACTTGTGGTACGTTAGTCTCTGGAACCTACATTCAGAATACTACAGATTACATGGCATTGGTCTTTAATGACTAGTTTATTTAAAATTTTATTTTTGTTTTATATGATGTATTGAATCTTAGTTCCTTCCAGATAAGGAAAGAAAATAAAACCTTTCTAGCTCGCATGTTGCTTTCAGTAATGAAAATTTTATCAGCAGTTAAACATTTATTCACCCACTCCATTTTCTTAACCATTTGAGGTGACTTACCACAAAAATCAAGTAAATTTAGAAGGACCATATACAAAATCAATAATAGGAAATAAAAATGTTCTGGCAAGAAGCCTACAATATGAGGACATTAGAAGGCTAACACAAACCATAACTAATTCCAACATAGGGTAGAGGGGCTGCAACATTCATCTGCTGGGCTTACAAGTAAGTCACCAGGAAAGAAGTCCAGGCTACGTGTGGGTCCCTCAGGGCTTGTGCTGAGAGCTGTTCTGGATAAGGAGATCTGTGTGGAGCTGGGACCTAGGATCCTGAGGTGGAGGGGCTGGAGAGGTGGCTCAGAGGGTGAAATCATTTGCTGTTCTTACAGAATACTAGGGTTCAGTTTACAACATCTATGTTAAATGTATCATTTCCTCCTTGTAACTTCAGATCCAGGGAATCTGACCCTTTCTTCTGAAGTATATGAGCCCCTGAACTTATCTGAACACACACACACTCACGCACAAGCACACATCCACATAAATAAAAATTAAAAACTATGTTAAAAATCCTCAAAGATTTAAAATGTACATACTGTCCCTGAATCCCTTGAGAAGGGTGTTGCCCAAGGCTGCTCCCCTTGCCTCATCCCTCTCAGTGGTCAGGGGTAATTGCCCTAGTCCTTCCAGCCTACCTCAGGTCTCCTCTTGTCAACCTATTCTGCCTCTAACTTCCATCACACCCATCGACATTTGAAATTGCTTTTAAAATATTACTTTTCCTAGAATGAAAAAAAACTTACTTATGTTGAAGGGGTGTTGCATATTCATGCCACAGTGAATGTGAGGAGGTCAGAGAACATCTTGTGGCAATTGCTGTTCTCTTTCCACCATTTCAGTTCCAGAGATCGAAATCAGGACAAGAAAAACGTGTGTGTGTGTGTGTAATATATACTATATATGTGTATATTATATATTACATAAATACATATATACATACTACATATATATGTTTTATATATATACACATGTGTGTATATATACATGTTACAGGCTGATATTTCCATAAACACAGAGTTCTCACCCATTGTCATGTGAGGTGTATGCATCCCCACACTTGAATGCCAGATTGACATCTGTTTCTTCTTCAAATGTTCCCCATCTTTTTGGGGTGACAGGGTCTTCACTCTTCACTCAGTCTGAAATTTCCAATTTGGGTAGATGTCTGGCCACCAGCCCCTGGGACCCTCCTGTCTTGACCTCTCCAGTCTTGAGATTGCAAGTGCGGGCTGGAGAGATGGCTCAGCCGTTAAAGGCTAGGCTCACAACCAAATATATAAGAGATTGCAAGTGCATGCTACCATGCCTGGATTTTTGCATAGGTTCTAGAGATCTATCCAGGACCTTATGCTGCAAAGTAAGCATTTTACTGATTGAGCCACCTCTCCAACCTCCATCCATGATCTTTTGTGGTAGCCTAGGAAACAAACTAATTTACTTTGAGTTCTAGATAATGATCTGTAGCAGGAGAGATGGGAAGGATGGCTGGTCATAATGAGCAGGAAGCCGGAGAGAGCACTGTGATATATTCTTTCTATATTAACTATATGTCTACATATGACAGGATCAGTCCAGAGCATCTGGGACAGTGTCCTTTGCTTGATTGTCATCTCTTTTGGTGCAGTTGTGGACAATACAAAAAGGAGGCTGAGATATTCCAGCAACAGCTGAACTACCTCCAGGTTCATCTCAGCACAAGTATGAGGACAGAAGAGAGAGAGGCAGCAGTTGTGAATCAGACCACAGAAAGCAGGAGGAAGAATCCTTTAGGAAGTATAGTGGACGGTTTGGAGAGATTACAAAGAAGTGGATTTTTTTGAAGATTTATTTTTAATTCTGTGCATGTGTATACGCATGCAGGATGTGCAATGAGAGCACATGTGCCTGCAGAAGGCCAGAGAGGGCTTGAGCGCCTTTGAGCTGGAGTGGCAGGCAGTTTTGAGGCACCTGGTGTGGGTGTTTGGAACCCAACTTAAGTCCTCTGCAAGAGCAGTCTTTGCTCTTACCCACCCAATCAGCTCCAGTCCCAAGAAGTTGGTCTCCCTTTAAAATGCTTGGTAGCGTTCTCCCAGTTTGCCAGACATCCTTGGGTTCTATCTGGAGCTGTCCTTCTCTTGATCTCTCTGTGTTCTGCTTTAGTGCATCTGACCCTTCTCATCCCACACCCCCTCTCTTTCCTTCTCCCCTTCATTGATCAGTTTATCTAGTTGTTCCACTTTTTCTCCCTCTGACATGCTATCTCTTTCTATGTATTTTCCCCTTCCTTACTCCAAAATGCCTCTGGCCTTTTTGTAATGAATACATCTGCTTGGAGTGAGGGGGAGGGATGAATTCTGATTTCTTTTCTTTCTTTATTTCCTTCCTTCCTTCTTTCTTTGTTTTCTTCCTTCCTTTTTATGTTTCTTTCTTACATCAAGTCTCATTCCTTACCCTACATACAGGCAAATCTATGGAAAATTTTCTTCTACCCATACTGCAGTTTGAATAAGCAGCAAACAGGCTGTGTACACTTTGGGGAATAATAAGCAGCCTACATAATATGGTAGGAATGAAAAGACTAAGAGAAGTTTTTCCTTGTAGTTCATACACCTCCCATCCCATTCCAATCAGGGGCCTAAAGTCTGTGCTTTCAATTATCAGAAAACTTTCCAAAGACACTTTGTGAAGACTCGTGTCTCTGGAGATAAGCAGAATGGCTCAATAATTGTAGAGAAGAAATGGGAGCCATTTCCCAGTAAATAGAGTGCTGGCCTAGTAATCATGAAGCCCTGTGTTCTATCTCCAGACATGGTAGTGCTTGCTTATAATCTCAGCATCCAAGTGCAGGCTGGAGGATCAGTAGTAGTTCAAGGCTAGCCTCTGCTATATAGTGAGTTCAACATTAGCCTGGGGTATATATGAGATACTATCTAATTTTTAAAAAGTTCAAAAAAGGGATATTAGGAAATTCTGAGCCTATGGTGAAAAATTCTAAGAAACCTTGAACTTGAAGAGAAGAATTGATGTTCAAACTGCACTACATTCTGATCAACATTCTTATATTAGAGTTCCATCTCTATTGTCTATTGCTATAATAAGGTACCATGATCATAGCATTTCAGAGGCAAATAGCCCATGACCATCATGCCAAGAAGCATGAATCAGCTAGGCAGACCTGGCACTGAGACAGTTTCTGAGAGCTCATATCTGTATTCACAAACAGGAGGCAGAGTGAGTTAACTGACAATGGCAAAGGTTTTTAAACCTCAAACCTTGAAGTAACATACCTTTTCCAAGAAAACCATGCCTTCCAATCCTTCCCAAACAGTTCCTCCAACTGGAGACCAAGTATTCAAACCACCACAGTTAGTGAAGGATGATTTGGGATTTCATTGATATTTTCATCAACACAAAGGTGGCCCACCAACCCAAAAGGCATGAAGTGAAGGAGAACAAAGATTAAGCTATCCATATTGTGATCTTTCAGGTAGTCATGGCAGAGAACTTCCTGGACAGTATAGATGCATTCCAAATGAATCATGGCAAAATCAAATGTGTCTGGAGGAGTGACACTGGAGTCTAAATAATAGCCTTTGGTAACCCAGATATCACCAACTATGATACCACAGACAGCTCCAGTTACAGATGACCTGAATGATCTTATTTTAATTCCCAGCTGCATTTTGGTATAAGAAAATCAGATTGAACCAGTGATTTGTAGGCCCCAAACAACTTTTTCAAGAGCTGTTACAAGTAGAAAAATTAATTCAGAATTGTCCTTTGTGGAAAAAGTTACTCTACTTTCTTATGTTGAGAGAGTCCACTACCAACCCCTCCAAGGAAAAAGCACTCAAGTTTCCTCATCTCACTAAAATTTTTAGAACATGTATCCAAGAAATCCCTTTGAAATGAAAACTGTTATAAGCTATACAGTCCAGTTCTGTGTCCACCCTTTTCTTTTCTCTCTTTCTTGGTGGCTTTTATACATTTTTTTAATTCTCACTTGTCCTTGAGTCATTTCACACAGTTGGTTCAGTAATTGCTGCTGTTTATTTGGGTGGTTTGCTAGAAATATGCATGTTTTTATGAATGTACTTCATATTCAATTAGCCTCCCTGAAACAACAAATTGTTTTGTAGCTAGACCAGACATCTCAGTCATAGGTAGATTTCTGGTGACATAACACAACAATCTTTTTCTTTTGGAAGTAGACATTTCCAGGCTCTTTGAAAGTGAGAATTTAGGTTTTCTATAGTCTCAATTTCCTCAAGATTAGAGAAACAATAAACCCACTGAAGCAGCCAGAAATAATCCCTGCTGTGTGTGCACTGAATGAGAGATAGGTAGAAAGAACGGGGCATAGATTTCCTCAGTAATATAGCTGATAATAACAAAACTCACCGTGCATTCATATGGTACAGAAGTAAGTGACCATGCCATGCACCTGACACTGAGTTAGTGGTGGGTTGTGATGAATACTTGTGAGGAGAAAAAAAATGATCAGATTATGTTTTTAGGACAGTCTAAACTATGTTTGTCCTGGCTGGGAAAGAGGAAAGAGATGGGAGAGGATAAAATGGAGTATGGGATCTCCAGATAAGGACTAGGAAGTAGAATGAACACAGCATCTAGAACTGCATTTGGAGGAATACTGACTGTTCTACCTTGGATAGGCTCAGATAAAACAGGAATAAACCCAGAAGGAATGAGTAGAAGGTGTGGATGGCTCTCATAGGGACATTTTTAAGCAGCAAGCTAAATTAAGGTGCTCTAGATAGAAAAAGTCAAAGGTACTAAAAGCAGAAGAGACATCATATAAGAGCTAGACGTCACTATAACTCTTTTCCAGGATGACTTGTGTGTGTGTGTGTGTGTGTGTGTGTGTGTGTGTGTGTGTGTGTCCAAGTGTGAGAATGTGGGTCCCTGTGTGTCATGCCATTTTTGTAGATGTTACCACCTTGGATCCTTGTCTTGCAACTTGATTAGAACAGAGTCTCTTTGTTGTTTGCCTCTATGTGAACTAGGCCCACTTGGTCATGAGCCTCTGGGAAATTATCCCCACCTCCCTAACAGGAGTGCTGAATCTAGACCTAGACTGGAGGCCAGCAAATCCCATTTATCCCTTTGTCTTTGCTCGCCTCAGTCAAGAACATATAACAGCAAGGGATATAGGCATATATGCAGTCATGCCCAGATTCATGTGTGGTTTCTGGATATTGGAACTCCGATTCTGATGCTTATACAGCAAGCACTCTTGTCTGTGTACTGGGTCATCTCTCCATATACTTATCAAATGCTGTCACGAGATATATATATATATATATATATATATGTATATATGTATATATATATATATAATCATTGATGATTTCTATTACTCTAGATCTAATTTTTGAAGTAATAGATCATATTTTGTTTTGTTTCTGGCTTCTTTCAGAGAAATTTTATTGGTTACCTATTTTTTCACAGATAATTTGTTCTTTTTATAGTAGAATTTGATTATATCAGTTATTGATTACAGAATTTTTGTCCTTTTTTATTTGTAAATTTATGGGTTTTCTACATATTAAAATCAGATTACTTCCCTCATTGATTTTTTTAGAAGCTTAAAGTTTAGTTTTTATGATAAAGTATGTTGTTTATATATATTTTAAGACATCCCCCTTTCCATTTAATTGTTTCAAAGTTTTTTTTAAAATATGGACTTTCAGGAGTCTGACTATGATTATTTAGGGGGGGGTTGTTTTTTTATTCGTTTGTTCTTTTTGTTTTTGGAGCCAGGGTTCTTATGCATCTCAAGGGGGCCCGAGACTTACTTATTTTTATAGTGTATACATACATGTGCAGAGTGAACATGCCATCCTGTGTGTATGGAGATTAGAGAACAACTTTTGGGAGTTTATCCTCTCCTTTCACAATGTAGGTCCCAAGGCATCCTCACCCACTGAGCCATCTCATTGACCCTGGCCTAGAACTCTCCAGTAGCTGAGGATGACCCTGACTTGCCAGTCCTGTCTCCACAGGTGCACACTACCATGCCCAGCTTATATACTTCTGTGCATGGAACCCAGTGCTTTCTGTATGTGTGACAGCCACTTAACCAACCAACTGCATTACCAGCCCCCGTGGCTGTCTTTGGTGTTAAGTATGTATTTTCTTTGGAATTTTCTGAGTTTCCTCTAGGACTTTATTTATGTTTTAATGAAATAGGGAAAATTTCAAACCACTATACATTCAAATACCTGTCTCTTTGCTAGTCTTCTTCCCTCTAGGACTCCAGCTATGAATCAGTGAGAGTGCACAGTGACCTATAGGCAACCTAGGGGCTACTGCATTTTTAATCCTTTACTGTTCTGCACTACTTCTATAATTTCTAACACTTCATTTTGAAGTCATCCAATGACCCTTTTTCTGCAGTATTCTCCCTCCTTTTAATATATAATACGGCTTTATATTTAAATATTATATTTTTCACTTCTATACTTTATCTTTAGTTCTTTTAGGCAGATCCACATATCATTTGAGAATCCATTTGTTCACTCACATATGCCCTCATTGAACTCAGTTGTCTGAAAGTCCTTTATTCCTATTTCAACTCTCTCTGACTTTTCTCTGGGCCATTTTCCACCAGCTATTTTTTCTTCTGATTATGAAAGAAAGCACAGGATTTTACAGTGATGATGTAAATATTATCTTGATTTGACTTTTTATATACAAGCAATTTATATGTGCCTGGTGCCATTATTTATTTCAAGCCAGTGCTTAGTTTCCCAACAATAACCAGTCTTTAGTGTCCTAATAATAACAAGTGCTTAATGTCCCAATTATAACCAGTGCTTAATATCCCAATAATAACCTTTCCCTGATAAAGCTGATGCAGGATGGAAGCATCAGCTGGTACACAGGGTAACACAACACTAGTAGTGGCCATGATCATGAAAAGGAATGATACCCAAATATTTGGGTTCAAATTTTTCTTTATTTGTTAACCAAGGATGGTGAGGACAGAAGTCACAATGCCGAGGCTCTATTTAATATAATCTCTTAGACCTGTGTGCTCAGAAGCAGAAGGTTAGAAGCAGCACCAAGCCTTGACAAGAGTGGCTCCTTAAACTCGACGTGAGATACTTTTACTTGTGAGGTATCTAGAATAAAAAGATTTTTTTATTAAAAGACAAAAAAAAGAAAGAAAGAAAGAGAAAGAAAGAAAAAGATAAGAGTCAGTATCAGAAACAGAAATCCAGGGGGCTGTCAGATGGTTTACAAGGTAATAATGCTTGCCACTAAACCTAATGATCTGAGCTTAATCACAGGGGCCCACTGGGAAGGAGGACAGAAACAATCCCCAAAGATGATCTCTGAACACCCATCATATGCCCTAAGTCAATGTAATAATAATAAAAATCAAGACATCCCAACAAAGAAGGGAACCTACCTCCTCATATCTCTTCCTGCTTGTTCTTGTCTGTTAGAAAATGTGGGTTGTAGCCAGTCACTCAGCCTTCCTTCATAGAACCTGCTAGGAGACTTTCCAGGGTATTTAATTATCTATACTTAGCACTCTTATTTTAACTACTCAGCATTTGTTAGAGCTACCATGTTCTCAGTACTCTGAGAGAGTACGAAAAGTGGACAAATACATGGCTTTTGCTCATGAAGTTGGGGTACCAGTCAGGAAATATTTCCATGCTATTAACTTGATAATTACATGGGTACTACTGATTCCCCTAGCAAACTACCCTTGCTTCCTGAGTCCCTGTCAGATATTGTATTTCTAACACTTGATATTCCTTAATCTCTCAGTCTCAGTGTGGAGGGTCGTATTGATTGACCACTGGACAGGATCTAACCTCACCGGAGCTGCCCTTGGGTGAGTTTTTAGATTAGGTTAGTGGAGGTGGGAAAACCCACCACAAATGCAAATGGCTTTATCCCAGGAGCTGGGGTCCTGGACGGTAAAAGGGAAAGTAAAGTGAACAGAGGGATTCTCTGCTTCCTGACCGTGGATGTCATGTGACCAGCTGCCTCATATTCCATGCCTTCCCCTATGTAATGGACCGTACTCTAATATTGTGAAGAAGAACAAACCCCTTCTTCCTTAAGTTGTTTTGTCAGTATTTTTTTGTATTGTTTTGTTTTTGTTTTCTCAGAGCAATGAGTAAAGCAACCAACACACTCCCTTTTTAGTAAAATCTGAGAGAGGCAATATGTTTCTATAAATTCTGCCTTTTGGGTGCAGCATTGCATTTGATTTATCCTTTTCTTTTAAAGGGGTTGGGGAAGAGGGCGGGTCTGATAAGTCCATGGTTTCTACACGTACCACTGAGAGATTTCATTTGGAGTTTTAATGAGAGTCTAAGCAGCACATCGAAAGGCAGCCAATAACATCCATCTCTTTAAATAAGTAAGCTGCAGGGCTGAAATAACTTTGCCTTTATTGCTTTTAAACTTCATGAAGCCCAGGTTAAGCCCTTGGCTACGTTACATCTGAGAAATACAAACTTCATTTCACCTGTTCCACACAGCAGCTGCAGTTTTATTTGGAAAATTGATGAGAGCATTAAGTTTTGAACTCGTGTTGATTCTAATGTAAATAAATGCCTTCATGACTTCATAGTTGGGAGTGCCACTAATCCAGGCCTTAAAATTAAGGGTTATCTTGTTGATTGGGGAAAAATTAAGGCAATCAGCTTTCACGGCTTTAATAAATGAGATTGAACACTTAAAAATCATTTTGAAGCTGGCTTTAAAAGAAGACGACTGCAAAATCAATAGCATCATAACATACCCATGTAAACACAAGTGTCTATATTCATTTTAAGGGTGTTTTCTTCTGCTCTTTGCATTGAATTTATTAATAAGGGACTTAAAATAACTATATAAATAATCAAATATGTTTTAGTAAGAAAATGTACACTGTATCTTCTGGTGGCAGTTCATGTACAGATAGGCCTGAGAAGCTGAATTTTCAAAAGAAATGATAATTTAGGCTTAGCAGACTTCATGTATATTCATGAAATCAAACGTTTTCCCAGGAAGTCAGAAGTACAAAAGGCTCAATCATATTCCTGGTTGTAATACTTGTTGGTGTATATGTATTGATGTAAGTTTTATTAAATTATGGAACTTGATGGGTTGATCTCAATATTAGCTAAGATGACACATCTTGGGAGGCAAATTATTTCCTCTTGCACTCTTTCAAGAAGAACTCCCTAGCTCACATTTATTAGCCTGAGTATATACTAGAGAGATTCTGAGATAAATTCTACTTAGCATGTGGTAAATTCTTGCGTGTGATTTTAAACTAAATTTATAGTCATTTCATAGAGTACAGGTGGGTGATCATAACTCATTCAGTTTTTTGAACTGTTAGCACAAAAAGACAACTGGGCTTTGCATTTTATTATTATTGTTTGCCTTTATGTTTAAAGCAGATTCCTGGGATATTGCAGAATTGGTATTAGATGTGTAGCACTGAGGCTTGGAATTGATGTAACTCAAACTATTAGCATCAATCTCATGCATATTTAAGCAGATAACTAATTACTAATGTGCTGAATAATTACAGATAAACACAACAGAATTGCATGACCCAGTGTCATTGTCAGTTGCCATCCCCAACTTTTGTTGTCCTGGACTGAGCAAGCACAGGCCGCTGGGCCAGATGAATCTCTGTTCAAAGTTTAGTCAGAGGATTGTAATCATAAAAATGGTTTCTATTTATTTTGAGTTTACTGCATGCTGGACTCTATACTACATTGTTAACGTGAAGACCTTGTTTAATTTTCGTAACAATGATGAAACATATACCTTCAGTTTTGGAGTGAAACCATTAAGGCTAAAGATTTAGATATGAGGGTAAAATTGGATCATGGACTAAATAAGAAACTGGAAATGACACATAGCCTCATTAGGTTCCACGTCCTAACCTAGGTCTACTACTGTTTCTCTGTTATAACTATTCATTCTGATGTATAAGTTAACCATACACATAGTACTGAGGACATAAGTATTGGAATTATTGCTCCCATCATCCAGTCTTCGATTGCTGGAACACTTTGAATCACACTGACCTAGAAAGTACCTTCTCTAGTGAGGCATGAGAAAATGATCCTGTGAAGAAAAAGTCACCAGCAGGGCAGAAAGCTAATGTGCTTTTCTTAACCCTCCTCTCCTCCAATCAGAGCTTTAGTTAGTCCTTAGAATGGCTTTGTGGGAAAGTCAACACCTCCAGGTACACAGAATGTGTGGAAGACAGGATGATGAGAAAAACTGACCTCCACATGAGGTAGAAAGATAGATGGGACTCCCTGGTACTCCTTTTATGTTTGAAGGACTCCATGGACGCTGCACGTAGGCATGTTTGTAGCAAATAGAATTAATAAGGGAAAATGCTCATGAGAAACACAACCTCTGTAAAACACTGAGCTCAACCCTTCTGGTTATCCTCCAGTAGAGTAGGTAGAGTGTTCTCAATCCCCTTCCATGTGACAACTCACGAGAAATGCTTCCTTGCTGGGAAGCTCATTAGCTTTTCATCATCTGGAATTTCTGGGAGGAAATGCGGGCACTGAGACACCTAGCATGCACTCAGGCCAGCTGCCACACAGGAAAACATGTACATATCATGACCCACACAGTTTGCACGCCTAGTTTAGGCATAAGGAGTTGAGCAAAGTTGGAAAGAGTGGGAAATGTCCAAAATATCACTTTCTAAATATTAGCTCTGAGCCAAATATGCAAGCACAGATTCTATCACTAGCTATCTCAGGCCCGCTGTTTCCATTAACATACATTAACACATCAACAGTTATGTGAACTCTTATTGGCAGAAAAAGGACATGTGCCAGGACCGAACAATTACAGAGTAGGATGTGAGCAGGGCTTTGTTCCTGTCTGTCTCCTTGGCCAAATATTTGGAGGCTATAGACCACCTGCCCAGCTTTGCACTGTGCCTCCACTTTCTGTGGAAGTATGGCATGTTAGGACATGATAGCTGATTTCATTTTCTCTTCTCTTTCTAGGGTTTTAAGTGCTGACTTGACAGCATTTTCACACTAGCCCTGCTTGCTTTCTCTAGAGTAATTCTTTGCATATACCATAGGACCAATGAATGTCATGCTAGAATCTTTGGTGACATTTAAAGTGCTTTGTCCATTGGGAACTGACTGAAACCCTGAAGACATTGATCTCATCGTATAATCTCATGGCTACTCTTATTTATGTCTCTGTGTTCCATTAATTTTTGTTTTGTTTGCATCTCTGTGAGACAGTTAGAACAATGGCCAAGCAGTCAAGACTCAACCAAGTGCAGGAACTAGGCCAGAACACAGGGTGCCTCTTGTTGAAAGAGCAACATTTCCATTGAATAAAGTCAAAGTTAGTACTTCAGGGGAAAAATCAGCAGAGATAGGCAATCTTAGCCCACGTTTAGGGAACCCTTGCTTTTCTGCTCTCCAGGTAAATTCTGGCCAGAGCTCACTGCCATAGTATGTTTGCGGAACACAATGGTTCAGACAAGGCAAGAAGTTGAAAGTGGCTAGAACTTGACAATCTTTGGGGCTAGGCAGCAACTATACAAATAGGAAGAGCACTATTTGGTTACCAAATCGATTGCACATGATGAGGTTCTGGGCAGATGGCTCAGAGAGTAAGAGGGCTCATTGTGTAAGCATGAGGATCTGAGTTTGAATCCCCGGCACCCGTATTAGAAGCTGGGCATAATCATTCATGTGCTTGTAAGTTTAGCAGTGTGTGTGAGGTGAGGACTGCAGAAACAGGAGGATCACTGCTTATTGGCTGCCAACCTAGATCCAGGGTCAATAAGAGAGCCTGTCTTAAGGGTATAAGGCAGAGAAGGACACCTAACATTTCTGACTTCCTCATCCACATGCATCTGCATAACACACAGAGAGAGAGAGAGACAGAGACAGAGACAGAGACAGAGACAGAGATATGTAGGAGGAGAGGGGAATAGATCTCAAGATATGGTGGGGTGGATATATTCAAGAATGAAGCAGTGAGAGAGCAGTGGAGCTCAATACAAGGCAGAGATGCAATTGTTTTTGCAAGAACCAGTTTGGGAATTCATTTTTTAATCTGGCTTACTATATATAAACCTTCTCCTTTGTTTGGAAAGAAGTTGTCAAGTGACTTGGTGGGCTGTCTGTTCCAAAGATAGTCTGTATGAAAAACAAGGCTTAACTTACTCAGGTTTCATTTGCTATGTCACAGCTATTGAAATACCCATTCAGGTGGGAGAGCTAGTCTTATGGAGACGAGACATGCCATGGTAAAGGATGTTTAATATTCAGTAAAGCCTTTTCCTCACCATTGTGACTTAATATATTGACTTGGTCTCATTGAAAATCTGAGACTCAGGTTCCATGATCTATATACTTAATAACCTTTAAATAATAGAACAGGATAGGCTTGAAGGGCCAGCTGTCTTTGTTTCTGTTTTATGTCTGCATTTTTATGGGAGTGAAGATTAGGAATTAGACTGGTCTTGGCAGTGTTGCAGAGTTATCAAAGATCTCTCATTCTCTCATATGGCTTCTCACCATTGTTCACACAGAAATGATTCTGTATTTTTGTTTACTGCTCCTATATTTCTCCAGGTTTTCTTCTGTGTTTCTGTGAGGAATGTGCCTTTCCCTGGGGTTCATTAATGTTTGAGAGCTATTTGTTAAGCTTTCTAGGTTTATCTTCATATAGAGAACTACGTCATCTGTCACCAGATGCATTCAAATAGACACAGGAAGTGGAGGTGTGTTGTGCTTTGTGCATGAAATCCCCTCCATAGGCTCATGTGTTTGAACACTTTGCTCCCATCTGGTGGCAATGTATGAAAAGTTTGTAGAACCTTAGGAGGTAGAGTCCTGCTGGAAGGAGGAGGTCACTTGGGGGGAGGAGGAAGCAGGAACCTTGTTGGCAACCTAGTTCCACTTCCTGTTCATTCTCTACCTCTTGACTGTGGATGCAAGGGATCAATTATCTGCTGTCATGGACTTTATGTGTTCAAACTGTGAGTCAAATTAAACCCTTCCTCTCTTAAGATGCTTTTCTTACGGTATTTTGGCACAGTAGTAAGAAAAACATGACAGGGTGGTGATCTGAATGGGGACAAAACAAGTGCAAAGCGAGGTGGTGCCCAGGACAACTATTTTATATGTCCTAGTTCTCCAACATGAAGCCATTTCATACAGCGACCAGGTCGTATATTATATCTTTTATGACGTCCAACTTTTGAAAGAGTTCTAGGCATCCAAATTCCTATGCTCACCCTTGCACAGCAAGCAGCTAACTGACTGGCAACTGGCAACCATCTCCCTGGCAATTAGCAGAGGATTTATAAACCCTTGCCGGACATCAGAATAATTTAACATTTTGACTAAAGTTATAGATCTCCGAGTTTTCTAAGATATCGCCAGACTGATTTCCATAGTGGTTGTACAAGCTTGCACTCCTATCAGCAATGGAGGAGGGTTCCCCTTTCTCCACAACCTCACCAGCATGTGCTGTCATTTGAGCTTTTGATCTTAGCCATTCTCACAGGTGTGAGATGGAATCTCAGAGTCATCTCGAGTTGCATTTCTCTGATGATTAAGGATACTGAGCATTTCTTCAAGTGTCTCTCAGCCATTAGGGATTCCTCCTTTGTGAGTTCTCTGTTTAGCCCTGTTCCCCATTTTTTGATTGGATTATTTGGTTTCTTTGAATTTAATTTCTTGAGGTCTTTGTAAATTTGGGATATTAGCCCTCTGTCAGATGTGAGGTTGGTGAAGATTCTTTTCCCAATTTGTAGGTTGCCATTTTGTTTGAATGACAGGGAATGACAAGGAAGTTTCCTCATCTATGTTCATAGCAGACTTATTTGTAATAGCTAGAAACTGGAAACAACCCAGATGTCCCTCAACAGAGGAATGGATAAAAATAAAACAAAACAAAACTGTGGTACATCTACACAATGGAATACTACTCAGCCATCAGAAACAACAAAATCATGCAATTTGCAGCCAAATGGATGGAATTAGAGAAGCTCACCCTGAGTGAGTTAACCCAGACACAGAAGGATGAACATGGCATCTATTCACCTTATAATTAGATTTTAGCCATATAGTACAGGATAACTATACTACAACCAATGCACCAAAGGGAACATGAGCATAAACTTTTTTCCTGTCAGAGACACTTTGTCCTAGTGGTGCTGCCTTGTAGGCCCCCAGTGTATGAGGAGGCTTTTGGCCCTCATATGACTGCTTAACTGGGATGGGGGACTGTTATGTAGGGACCCTCCACTCCAGAGGAGTAAGATGGAAGGGTAGAGGGTAGAAGGGCGGGACTGGGAGGGGTGGAAAGAGGTCACTGTGATGGAGATGTAACCTGAAGTAATAAATAAATATTTTTAAAAAGACCACAAAAAATTATAGATCCCCATGACCTTGGTTCATAGCTGTTGCATTGAACCTTCCATAGTTAGGGTTAAAATATCTGTAATGTCACCATATTTCAAGGAGATCACATGGAAAGGCAGAACTTGAACTCAAAATGACATAGGCCAGTTAATATCTTTCTACGTCATGTATTTTCAATGTGCTGTATTCAGAAGAAGCACAAAAGAAGAGAGCCCTGTTCTTTGTGCAATCAGAAGAGATGCTCTGAATCTGCAATAGTTTACTTTAATTGCTAGTACAATAAAGAATAACTGTGCTTGGGACTAGGGACATATCCAAGGGACCCAAGACAAAGCCAGACACAGTGCAAGAGGCTGATAACTGAGGTGGAAAATTCTCTCATCCGTACTTAACAAACAACAGTTTCTCTTGGCTCCATCTCTGCTTTTGGCAGCAGGGAGTTGGGCATGGTTTGTAGAATGTGCCTTGCTATCTTTCTGGCTACTCCTGCCAGCCACTCACTGTGACTCTGGGATTTTCCAGCCCCCACTTTCCTAATCTCAGCTCCAGCTCCTCCTCCAGACCACCACTATACCACCCTCAAGGAAGGGGTACTTTTTTAGCAGGACAAATAGTTTTTGACATTTGACACTGAGTGATGATAGTGCTCAGGTACAATTTCCCAGGCACACAATTACAGTCCTAGTACAGGTTGCGGCATAATTATAAAGACTGTAACTGCACTTGCTTCCTACCCTGTAGTTAACAGGGAGGGATGGCCTTTTATTCTTTATTAAATATTTTGAAAGAAAATCCACAGGCATGACAAGGTTCAGGAACCAAACAGAAATGGGAATTTGAGTTGTCCCCACTTTGATAGGCAGGCACAAGTTTGCATTATCTCCTTAGTCAGTATTGTGTGTGTGTGTGTGTGTGTGTGTGTGTGTGTGTGTGTGCATTTTCTAGGAAAAAAACAGAGAATGATAATTTGGCTTCATGTGCACACTGAGAATGAAGTTGGTTTGAGAGCATGGTCTGCTTAGCTGGTTAGGTACGTGGCTTGGTTTCATTTCTCATATATTTTCCCATTTCAGTGATTATTATTATCATTGTATGGATAATAAATACAGAAAATATGAAAAGAGCACAAATGCAAAAAGATGAACAACCCATGACCTCATAGTTCAGAACAAATTTCCACCAATCTTTCCATGTGTTTTTATTCAATGTCCTTTTTAAGATCATACTTATTTATTTATTTAGTTAGTTTATGTGGATGTATGTGAGTCTGCATTAGTGTATAGATACCACATGTGTTCAGGTACCTGTGGAGACTATAAGAGGGTTTGAGATCCCCTGAAACTGGAGTTGCAGTTGTTAGTCACCAAATGTGGTTGCTGGCAAATGAACTGGGCTTCTCTGCAAGAGCAGTAAACACTCTTAATTACTGAGTTACTAATCCAGCCCTATCCAATCTCTTGCTTCATCTGTACACATACAAAGATTAAATTATAGAAATTTTGCAGTCTAATTTTTGTTTTATACCATATTATTGGAAAACATCTATTATTGCTGCAAGATATTATACTCTAAACTTCAGTTATTTGCTGATGGTCTCTTATAAATCAGTAATTCACACAAGGTATTGCTCATCCTTATCCAAAAATGTTACTAATGTTTAAGTCAGTATGATATGGGAATGGGCTTCAGAGGCAGAAACGAAACCCCGAATCTTGGATCTGAAACTAGGTTTGAGTATGTACGTAAAGTAAGTAAATCATTTGAAAAATTGGGGAAGAATAAAATGCAACCCATGCTGTCTTATTCTTTTCCAAATTCCACCTCTGTTCCCAAGAAGAACAGATTGTGTCACATCCTGGTGCTACTCACTGTTCCTCATGTTTCTCTAAATTTGCAACTGCTTCTACTCACACATTTCCCTTTTGAACTTGACTTCATTGACCAGGGCAAACAAGAATCTGGTCCCAACCTCTTCACTATTTTGCTTCCTTTGAACTTCTGTCTTATCCAGGGTCCACACCAAGTACATTTGAAGACACATCTACATACTGGGTTCTTCAGACCTGTATTTACAGAACCCAACCATAACCTGCCACCTCCTCACACCAGCCCCTCCCTTTTGCATACTCCTGCCTCTTCTTAAGATAGCATCTGAAGCTCTCCACTCCTACTGGGGTATTTCTGAAGTCTAGAGCTTAGAACTCTGAACTATTCTGTTCCTTGACATCAAGTTATTCTAAGAGAAAAAATGCTTATTCTTTTAAAAAATGCATGGATTTAGATATTTTTATGACTTCCTTATTGTTTCTGGTAAAGATGTCAACATGTCAGCTATTTATTTTATTTTCACTACAACTCTAAATGCCTTTTCATCGGACCCTGGTCAGGTAATTGCCGTTCACTTAGATATGAGCATTTTCTAGTTAGCATTTTCTGATTAATCAGTGAGACTTTTTGAGGGAACATGAATGAGTATGGAAAGTGCATTCCCCAAAACTAGAAAAGTAACAAATGAAAAATAAGTACAGAAAACACGCCTACATAAAGCAAAGTAGGTGGCAAAAAAATTCCAAGATGGGTAGAGTATCCATTCCTTACCAGCTTAGAAGACTATCAAACTTCAGAGCTGTAGCTCTTTCTGTTTATGTGAAAGTCAAAATTGCTAATTTCAAGAGTTGGGCTAATTAAATAATGACATGCAGGATCACTTAATCAATGTTGACTTTACTTGGAATCATTCTAGGCTACCCATTGTTATAAATTATGGGACATGTTTTAGCTATATGTCAGTCTTTAAAAGGAGTCATGTAAAATATGTATTGATATCCTGTGAGACTGTAAGAGATAGAAGAGATTGTTAACATCTGGCATTCACACCAAACCTCTAATCATTGAAACTCAATATTGGTTTAGGAGGAAGACTCTGTCAGTAGAGTACTTGCTGCACAAACATGAACTTCTGACATTGGACATCTGGGATCTACACAAAAAGCTGGTCACACTGGCGTCTGCCTGTGACTCAAGGGCTGTAGAAGCAGAAGTGGGAGGAGGAACCCTGGAACTCTCTGGCCAGCTGGTCTAGCTGAAACAGTGAGCACTAGTTTCATGGAGAGATAGTCTTAAAAACAAAGGTGGAGAATGATTGAGAAAGAAATTCAAAATCAACCTCTGCTCACCATGCATGCATTATCCCATGCATGTGTAAATATACCTTGCACATATATAAACAAAACAACCTTCAATATTGATTGTGAAACTAAAGTAAAGTTCAAGAAATTTATCACTAAATCATGCCTGTCAGTTTCTGGAATATGTTAGCTCCTTTGAAGGGAAATGGAGCTGAATTTGTGGTGGAATAAATTCTTATAGGGTTTGATAGTAGTCTACTTTTAAAGTATCCAAGAAGCCTGTTAACGTATTTCTGTACAATGATGAAACTATTGAAGAAGATAGTATGGCTAAGTCATAGGCACTTGCTTAATAGAAGAGACATAGAATGTGAGACAATCTAGATTGGATTAAATTTTTTAGAAGGACAGACTAAGGACTATAGAAACTTCTAGGAGCTGTCAAGGTATAAAACTTGAAGGGGTAGAATTGAGATGAAAATCCATCTCCTAGCTTTCTCCTCCCCACAATTAGGTTTTCTCATACTTCATCAAATAGCCTCACCTAACATCACTGTCTTCCCTCTGGGTTTTTCAAAATACTATCTAGTGGCCTAGAGAAATGGCTAAGAGGTTAATATAGGTCTTGCTGCTCTTCCAAAGGATCTGAATTTAATTCCCTATGTTCCTGTTGGACAGCTCAACCTTAACTCTACCTACAGAGTATCTGACACTCTCTTCTGGCCTCTCAGTACACCTGCACATATGTGGCATACACATTATATACATGCACATTAAGGAAAATTAAATTAAAATAATAAATATGATTTAGAGTAAAAATAAGTTTAAATGTCAGTTCATGTTCTACATTGACCAAATTTGCAGTGTGCCTGTATTTTATTGTAATTGTTGTTCCCATTCTTTTCCACCCTACATTCCAGTTTCTATTGCTTAGTCTTTTCATTCAAATAACTGCTTTTAGTAGAAATAAATCTCTCATGGATTTTTATGCTATATGTCAAGCTCCCTTATGAATCTGTCTAAAACATCTGACGATTACATAAATCCCAGAGCAGCAGGGATTTATGCCTTCCACATATCTAATTAACCTTTAATTGTCTGTTGTGACTGCCATGCAGTTCAATAGTTGCTTGATTTTTATTATCCACCTAATTAGTGTGGTTTAAGTGGCTTTTATGTCAGATTTTATTATATCAGCTTGCTTACACAATTTTAGGACACGCCAGGGAGTTCTAATATTGTTAATGCTGAAGTGTTCTATATATGTGTGTGTTTGATTTCCCTGTTAAGGCAAAAGTGCTTTGACCAATTTCTCCCACTAGGGTGTATGAGTAGACCATGAAATTCCTCAATGCTGGCAAAAGGCTTTCCACTAATTGTGCATCAATTATAAACACAGCCAGTCATTCTCAATTGTCTTTTCTACCCAATAAACCATTTTGCATTTCTGAAACAAAAGGAAAGAACTGAAGAAGATACTTAAAAATACTACAATCCAAGGAAAACTAGCAAATGTATGTGTTTGTGAAATAGTTGCTACAGCCATGCCTTTATAATTTGTCAGTGGTACCTGTCAATTGTAAATGCATTGGTATTCATCTATAAAAGAACGGTGAAGCCCACACCAATGTTACTTGTGCAAATTTGGGCTCTGTGTACCATCGATTTCTTATCTTCACTGTGGGAGTCTTTTTTAAAATCAAGACTCACGTTGCCATCAATGGAATTATTTGGATTTTCATATTCCCATTGTTTTCTTCTGTGAAATTGCTATATCATTGTATATTAGCCTGAAAATAACTTGTTCTATTTCTACAGAGCAGACAGTTTTCTCTAATACTGACTAGGATCAGTTTTCCTTGGTCTGTACAAGATCTTCTATTATATTCTTTCCTCAATTCTTTAGCTTTAAAATAGAATTAAGATGTCTGCTTTGGATATGGAATAAGTACTGGCTGCACAAGTGTAAGAACCTGGGTCCAAATCCTCAGAATCCACATGAAAGCTGGATGTGGTAGTTTCCACATCTGTAATCCCAGTGCTACTGCAGAGAGATTGGAGGGTGGAGACAGAAGGATCACTGGCAGTTCTTGGGCCAGCTAGCCTGACCTATGTAACAGCAAGCAAGAGACCCTTTAAAGTCAGGTGCCAAATACATATGGACTGGACATTGGGAATGTATGCTAAGCCATATAACTCTTATAATTGTGGCCTATTTATTTCTGTTGTTTTGTATTGTATTTATAGTTATAAGAAAAAGAACCATTTTTTGGACTGAAAGGGAGAGCTGTTGGGGGGAAAAAAGAAATACCTTAAACTAAAAAAACAAAAAAAAAAACAGAAGGGAAGAGGATGGGGAGGTTGAGGGGGAGTAGGGAGGGGATTGTGATTGAGATGTAACTTGAAGAAACAATAAATAAATTATTAAAAAAAAGATAAAGCAAGCCAAAATCACAGCAAGTACATGGATGAGGCCCTTGGAGTTCTACTCCTAGGCAAGGTACTACTGGCGATTGATGGATTCCTGGGGAGGGAAATTCAGTTTTTTTTTCATATATACAGTCTCTATAAGTGTATAATCAACAGACTAAGGTGTGGACCAAAAGTAGGACTATTTTGGCTTATTTGGTTAGGCAAAAGTAAAGTGAAGGTCCTCTTCTGATATGGAAATGCTTTACAAGGTAGTGTGAGAGAAATTGTTCTGCTTAGGAACATACAATGTTACCCAGGTTGCACGTGTAGGTATCTCAGGATACTATTTCTTTGGAGAAACATGATTCCTTTACTCCAACAACTTTCAAATTGTCTCTTCTTCGTGTATTGATGATGATTATAAGAATGTGCGTGCGTGCGTGAGTGCGTGCATGCATGCGTGTGTGTGTGTGTGTGTGTGTGTGTGTATTTTACTTTAAAAAATATGAAAAGGCATTTTGGGGAAGAAAATTGCAGCAAATGGAGAAAAAGTTGTGATCATTCAAACTGTTACAGGAACCAATTAAATAACAAAGATGATAAGTGTGCTTCCTATTTCTGTCACAAAAGACCCCCACCTCACTCTGGTATTTCAGGTACTGGAGACCAATAAAGTTCTCTAAAGACCAAAAAAAAAAAAAAAAAGAAAGATAGCTTGAACCAACACCTGACCTCTGACTTAATATGGCCAGTGGCACGCACATGCTTGCATATGCACACAATATGTTTATTCACCTCTCCACCATACATTATAATAGAAATGAAACTGTGTGTTACTAGAGCTCCATATCTTACTATGTGTTTTTGAGAGATATGTAATATATAGTGTTTAATTCAGTTCTCAATTTATTGTGAATAGGCAAAATGTTCAATAGTAATTACCTTACATTGGGTAACAATAGAACAAGTAGAAGGAGAGCTCTGGAATAGGCTGGTTCTGTACAAAAAAGAAAGTAATGGGTCCATTCTGTCTTTGGTTCACTGTTTAGCCTCATGAACCATGCTTCTTATAATCTCAACTGGGAAGCAAAGACAATTTTATTTACAGTCAGGGAAAAGGAATACTATGTCATCAATTGCTATGGACAGAAATAATCTGAAGAAGTCAAAGATTATTCTGGATTAATTGTCATATATTTACTGAGCACTTCCTATGTACTGGGGTTTGAGATGAGGGGTCCAAGGTGGCTTAGGGTACAGAGGTACTTTCCCCCAAGCCTGAAACCTGAGTTTGATCCTCAGGTTCAGCGTTGTAGAAGGAGAGATCTGACCTAGACTAGTTTGTTCTCAGATGTGTGTACGCCCACAACACTAAACAAAAATCTAATATAAATTCTTTTGGTTCAGATTGGGTTGGGAACCAATGATACAAAGATGAGCTGGATATCACCGGCATTAGCTCAGTACTCATTCTTTGACAAGTGACATCCATTTAATGCTACTTATTTTATAATGTCATAAAATAAAGTTGATAAATGTAGGTGAGACAACTTAACTGAAACATGTGTGAAATGTTCTCATGTGTTACCTTGTTATAAATGTATAGGGTGAGATCAGTCAGCAGGCAAAAGCATTTGCCCTACAACCCTGGAGACCTGAGCTCAATCTCTGGAGCCCACATAAAAAGCCAGATGTGGCAGTGTGCATCTGTAATTCCAGCACCACTACAAAGAAAGGGGAGATAGATATAGAAACATTGCCCAGAGGCTCGTGGGCTGGCTAGCTTAGAGAACACACATATCAGAGCACCAAAAATGAGAGACTCTGTCTCAAAGAAGTTGAAGGTGAGAACAAGCTCTGGAAATCTATGCTTTCATTTCCACACTCACACTGTGGCTTGAACACACGCATTCACAAACAAAATAATAACAAATAAACCTAAAATTAACTGTGTTCTTAAGCATAATTTCTCTATAGAAACTGTGTTCTTAAGCATAATTTCTCTATAGAAACTGCAAATATCAATACTGATAAACAAATAGAAAATAATTGTGCCTCTTTGGGTTATTGCTTGCAACTTCTTTTTTCCTGAATTACACAGAAGACCTTTGGTATCTATGTGTCTGTGTGCACCTTCATGTGTGCAGGAGGGTGCACATACACATATATGCATTATGTGTGGAGAGACATAACAATCTTGGCTTTCTTTCCTCAGGTGAAATCTAGGATACGGACTCTAATTGGCCTGGAATTCATTAAGTATTAGGCCAGAATGGTTAAGCTCCAGTGATCTGCCTGGCCTCGCCTCCCTAATGCTGAGATTACAAGCAAGCACTGCCACACTCTGACTTTTGTCACAGGGGTTATGACAATTTAACTCATTTCCCCATATTTTCAAGACAAGGACTTTAGTGACTAAGCCATCTTCCCAGCCCATAAGTACATTTATTATGTTATGTGATTTTGCAGAGTGTTCCATTAAAGCTCCCATTCCATACTCTGTGGTGGTAGTGATTTATTTAGCTTCCCTCAGTGAAATATTTTTTGGATCAAGGAAGAGACACTATGCCAGTTTTGAGCTGGACTTTGGATTCATGAGAAGTTTCTTCTAGTGTATTGAGACTATCTTTAGCCAAGTGAAGAACCATGCTGCAAAAACTGGTTGTTCCTTAGCCTCTGATGAGGAAAAAGAAACACAAAACAATAAAATCTAACTGAGGTGTGGGTTCAAACTCAACTCAATTTAAGATCATTCTAAGCCAAATGATCACAAAATATTCTGAGGAACACTGGATAACTGTGGGTGGTATGTGGACATTTAGAGATTGCTGACATTACCAGTGTTGGAGAATAGAAAAATTAACTTGTTAATAAAGTAAACTTTGTAAGCCCAAATGAAATTATTAATTAATGAGATAGTGGCTAAATTACTAGAGGAAAAGTCAATAAAAAGCAGTTCTAACACACTATCAGGGAATGACCCTATAGTGTCCTGTTAGACCAAGAATGTAAGTTTTCTGTGGTGAGATCCAGCAATCTCTAGCTTAACCCAGGGCATCACTAATTATATATCAGACCCAGTGGAATTTTATCATGCAGCACATAGCCATCCCAGCATGACTGTGAACTGTTCCTCCCCTAAACTACTCACTTGTGTCTACTTATCCCTGAGATCCAACTTCTCTCTAGTAAGTACAAGAGAAGGAGGTGGAAGGTCACAGGTTCTGAGTTAAACACTCTTGACCCTGCTAGACAACAGACTTGTCTCTTATAAAAAAATCCAAAACTCCTTTTGCTAAAAGAGAAATCAAGAGTTGGAACTCGGAAAGCTCATCCTGAGTGAGCTAACGCAGACCCAAAAAGATACACATGCATGTACTCACTTATGAGTGGATATTAACCCTATAGCACAGGACAACATCCTACAACCCACAGACCCAAACAGACAGGAACTTAGCTAGCACAACAATCCTACAAAAGAACTCCACCCAGCAGCGAGTCATGGATCTTCTTACCTGTTAGTGGACCACCTTACCCTAGATGGGCTGCCCTATCAGTCCCAAGTACAAGAGGAAGCTCTTAGCCCTCATGTGACTGGTGAACTGAGGTGGGTTTATATGTGGGGGCATCAATAAAAAGCAATTTTTTAAAAAAGAAAATAAGAAAGGAGTAGAACAAACAAAATGCAATATGTACTTTTAGCATGAGTCTTGGTTTAAAAAATATGGCTAAAACATTTGAAATCAAATGGGAAAATTATGAATTATCTATTTAATCATACTCAGAAGTCATTAACTTTCTTTTGTAATTGAGCTAAAAAGCTGCAGGTTGTAGAAGTGTATATTAAGCATTTAGCATTTTTCCCTCACATGTGAATAATGTACCTAAACTTAGTTAAAAATAGATGATATAACTATGGTAAGAAATAATATCAGTGAAATTTGAAAAAAAAACAGCTAAAAGATATTTAGGATTCTCAAGTCTCATCTTCCAAATTTTCTATGTGTTTGGATATTCTTTGTGTGTATTCATATTTGTGCACATACATGTATATGGGGTACATGCATGTGCATGAGTGCAAAGGCCAAAGGTTGATGGCATGTATCTTCCTCTATTTCTCTCCATCCTAGGTTTTGAGAAAGTCTCCCACTGAACCTGGAGCTCACTTATTTGGTTAGACTGGTTGGTGAGGGAGTTTGAGAGACCCTCTTGTCTCTGCTCCCCAGCACAGGGATTACAACCATAATGGTGTACTCAGGTTTTACACAACTATAGGGATTAATTGAATTCATGTTTTCATGTTTGGGTGGCAAGATCAGTATTGGCTGGGGCATCTCCAGAGCCTTGCCACTTTTGAGTATGTGTGGATGTGTGCCTGTGTGTGTGTGTGTGTGTGTGTGTGTGTGTGTGTGTG
>CAJQZJ010032114.1:1357925-1379027 GCA_907164525.1 Lophiomys imhausi
GTGTGTGTGTGTGTGTGTGTGTGTGTGTGTGTGTGTGTGTGTGTGTGCCTATATATGTATATATGTATGTATCTGCATGTGCTCATGTATGTATGTGAATGTTCATGTGAAGGTCGGAGGTCAATATTGGGTGTCTTACTAAATCACTCCCCCTTTTTAACTTTTGAGACATGTTTTCTGAGCTGGATTGTCTGGCCAGTGAGGCCGGGGACCAATTTGTTTCTGCTTTTCAGTGCTGGGTTTACACATGTGTTACTATGCCTATGTCTCTTTTCTTGGGCATGCGAGGGATGAAGCTCAGGTCCCCATGCTGACACATTTTAATATCATATACAATTATGTTCAATTGAATCATTGACCTTTCCTTCTTGTCAGATTAGGACAAATTGTTGGAAGATATTGTATGCTGTTAAACTTCTTCCTCCTCAGAGAAGGGTGGAATAGCAGTAAGGATGTCTGAAAAAGTCATAAAGAATCATACTATTTAACTATTCACCTAAAATAACCCTAATGATGCACTTAAGTCTGAATGTAAATATAGATGCACAGTATTTTCTCATCTGGGCTCACAAGGCTCCCTCCAAGATCCACAGACCACCCAACAAAAACTCCACCAGATATAAGAGACCCTCTTGGAGTTGTTGGCCAGGGTTGTCCAAGAGACCCCTGAAACATACAAGATATTTCTATTGTCTCTGGTGTCCCCCAGAGATAGAAGCTAAGTCTCTATTGCCAAAGACATCATGCACTTCAGAAACAGAGCCCAGAGAACTCTGGGATGGAACTATTAGCTTCCTCCCTGAGGGCTGCTTCTCATAGCATGAAGGTCTAGATCACAGTCAGAGCAGCAAGTGCTCCAACCACTGTGGCACCTCTCTAGAACCTCCCCCAAAAGGTTCATTATTTTTTAATAGAAAGAAACATTTATACACAGAAAAGCAAGATATTTGATAGCATGTGCATGAGCAAGAATTGTCTCTAAGGTTTGTGGAAACATGATAGGGTTCAAGGACCTCTGCCTTACAAAAAGATTTTGGGATCACATGGATGTAGGGAACACATGTAAGGGAAGGGAAACGAACATATTGGGGTGGGTGTGCCATTCTCAGAGACCAGCCATGAGCAAACCAGTCTGTGTGAAGTGAAACCTTCAGAGTTCTCACGTAGACAGAGTGGGGGTGGCCTTCCGGAGGGTGCTTAAAGCCTGTTAATTACTGCTTGTTCAAGACTATCATTTTCCTATTCAGAACATTAATTTAACTAATTGTAATGGTCTGACATCCTTGTGGTTTAATTGAGGTTAAAGAGTGAAGTCTCATTCTCAATTTAAGGTAAAAAAGAAAACTATTATAAAGTATTGTAAAATCTCTGCATGTGCCTGCAACCTCTCACCCCAGGAATTACCCAAGATCTCTCTATCTAATTGACAGAGCAAAGCCATTTTTTCACAATTCCCATTTAGTTTTGTCCTTTTGTTTTTAAACAGTATATCCAGAGTGCTTCAGATGAAAGTATTAGAGCAATTAATTGACAAATTCAAAACTTCTGAGTTATGTCCCTGTCTTCAGCCCCATTTTAAAAAACTATCTATATTTGTTAACATAATAGGACATCTACTTTACGTGATGAAATATTCAACACCTCTAGTCCTGTGTGTGACTATCTCTTTCTCTCTCTGGGTATCTGTATATATCCTTTGTCTTTAGCAGTAACCATGTGATGGTCTCCAAATCTGGTGGGATTGGTCAAATAAGAACCCAACATCACAGCCAAGAGAGTATGAGTGACTGAATCTTATTTTTCAATCTTAAGTCATTATTTAGGTCCTAAGCCATGCCGAGACAGACACAGCAATCAATAAAAAGCCTCGTGGGTTCCACAGAGAAGGGACGAGTCTGGCCTTACTCATTGTCTGATATTCTTGTGTACTATCCAGTAAGAATAAAACAAGTGGAAATGATGTTGAAAATGTAGTCAGCAGTGACTGGGTGTGTGAGGGTAGTCAAACAGTTAACTCTGCACAGGCTTAACTACTTCCTGAGAGTTTCAACACAACACCAACCACTGGTACACAGACTAATTTCTCTTACCCTGCCCACACTCCTCAGGTGTGTGGTAATCTAATGGTAAAAGAGCCTGGTCATTGTTTCATTCCCCTCCCAGACATGTGCATTGTTTGGTGCTATCTTCCTGTCTTATCTGATGTGACTATCATATGGCCCATGTAAGTCCCTCAGGGAAAATTATAAAATCTTAACTGAGTTGTATGCTTTACCACATTCACAGAGATACTGAGTAGTGAATATGTGGCTTAAATAAGTCTTTATCTCCAAAGTCTAACTTTTTAATGATTATTTTGTCATCCAATGAATCATTAATGTATATAATCACAATATGTTCTGATACTTTTCTGGATATAATTATCCTTATCCCAAATCTATAGGCATGAGACATGAAAGCATCTAATTTTTATGTTCTTATGTGCATGTGTTCATGCTTGTGTGGGAGAGTGAGGGCCTGTATCTGCCATGATACCTGTGTAGAGGTCAGAGGTCAATCTCTGCTGTCTGTCCTTACCTTTCATCTTGGTTGAAACAGAATGTCTTCAGTTTTTCCAGTAGGTACACTGGGCTAGAATTCTCCAGATTCCATGGATTTTTTAATATGTGTCATTCATAGGAGTGCTAGGATATTACATACTCGCACTGTGTGTCAAGATTTTACCTGGTTTCTGGGGAATTGAACCCAGATCCTTGTGCTTATGTAGGTTAACATTTTAACCACTGTACCATCTTTCCAGTCTAGGGCAATGTCCTTTGACATGAGTAGTATGCCACTCGTTTTAGCTTTCATACTCTCTCCTACTTTCTAGGTCAGTAAATAAACACACTCTTATTTTATTGGTGCAGCCTCCTTCAGTTAATACTAGTACCTATCATCCCTTCCCATCGCACATGCTTCCCTGTGTATTTTTCCGTCCTCTCCAAAGTGATGTCATCCATCGTTGGTGCATGAGTGCAGTGTCCTGTGCAGAGTACTGTGCCAGGGCACAAAGAAATGACTTCAGCCTCTAAGGAGCTTGAACAAGAAGGTTCACAGTCCTTTTACTATCTAGCATATGGAGGGTGGGCAGCACGTATGTAGAGGATAAACTATGTTGGGGTAGAAAGGTCTTTCTTCTCATGATTGTCTAACTTCTAAAAACAAGGGTTTATGGCTTCCACACACTGATAAATACCGCAAGCTGAAAGAGTTTTATAAAGACAGCATTACGGGGGGTGGGAGGTGGGGGAGTGGGAAGAGTTAAGATTTGGGCACTAGAATTTATTTGTCTGTCATGCATGAATTAACCTTTTATTTCTATACGAACCAGTTAGAATGACTTTCTGCCATATAAAATTAAATGAGCCTAGCTTACATGATGCATATTCTGGAATGTTTGACAATTGGAAGTGGCAGAAGGAGCCAAGGTTAGGATTGGGGAAGACGGCATTTTTTAAATTAATGCATTCGTGTAGGGCTAAAATAGAGTGAAAACATTATGTAGTAAATAGGAATATTTCCAGATGTTTCCCATATCTTGTAAAGAAGGCACATTTGAATGACCATGGCTGATGGCATGCTGAGCTTTAAAGCAATACAGCAAACATTCACTGAACCTTGAAAGGCAATGCAGTAACAACACAAGTCATGTGTTTGTGGAAAATGGAAGGTAAATATAACTGTAAGCACATTATCAAAAACAGAAACTATAAAATATACTTACAGAAACATTTAATACTTTATGCAGAGTAAGATATTCTCCAAGATGATGGCATTTCTAGTAGTTCCATAGCTCATTTTAAAAGACAAACACACTCTAAAAATAAAATAAGCAAACCAGAAAACACATTATTCATTCACATTATATTCTGAGGTCAGCCAGGATGCACTTCTGATTCCCTGAAATTTGAAGATTTTTAGAAAACTTATTTTCAATTGAGATTTTGAGAAACACCAAGGCAAGTAAAATTGTCATGACTTTCTTCAATAAAAAAGTAGCAATTGTTCTTTAAAAACCTTACTTAGAAATCTATATAGCAACTAAAATGCTGAAGCAAATAAATAGTTTAAGAAAAGAGTTCCAGGATGCAAGTGTCTCTGCTTTCTTCTGAAAATAGTCTAAGTCAGAAGAGTTTATGTCACGAAGGCAAGGTAGCTCAGTGGGTTAACATGTCCGAATCCAGGCTTACTATCGAATTCTCACAGGATTAACACCATGAAAGGGGAGAACTGACTCTCCCAACTGTCCTCTCACCTCCACATGGGAAGTATGAGTGTGTGTGCAGACAGACAGACGGACAGACAGGCAGGCAGGCAGCACATACATGCATATCCACATGCAGGTACATTTGCGGACTTGGATACACTCACACAGTCACATCCATGTATGCAAACATGCACATAAGCACAAAAGCATAATTAATTGCTTTAAAGTATGAATTCATTTGATAAATGTAAATTGCAAGAGTTAATCCACTCAAAACATTTTTTTGGGTTGCCTTACCAATGGTTGCTGAGGATAAGTTTCTTTGGAATCTAAGTTGCTCAAAACAGTAGTTAAAATAAAGAGATTTAAGTTCACCAAATACTTACTGACTACTTCTTGTATGCCTCATATTATATTTACCTTGATGCAAGCCATGGGCTTCAGTTCCTAATCTATCAAACAGGGATGGTAATAAATTCCTAGGACTGTTAGGATGGGTGATTTAATTAATCCAAGGATAAGGACTTACAATGGTGATGCTTACAAATATTCTATAAATGATTTTTGTTGCTGCTCTATGAATAGATGTGCTCAATAGACATGTGGGAGTGTGGAAGAAAGAATGTAAGAAAGAGAGTCTCTAGTTATACCCCAGGACTAATGTCTTCATGAAGAAAGTAGTATAGTTTACAGAGAACATCTGTGTCAGAAAGCTCAGGAGCTGAACATCAAGTGTAGGTGTCAAAAGTAGTGTTCCCAGGGGGTATGGTGTGGCTTTTGAGAAGTGACCTGGACATGAGTGATCAGATTTATCAATGGATTGATTTTTTAAACGAATCATAAACATGATGGGAATTTTGGGAAGGGTTGAAGAGGAGGACATGAGGCATAGATGAAGAAAACAGGTAACTGGGTAAACACCCTTCCCTCTCCTTCCCTTTTCTTCTCCCCCCTTTCCTCTCCCCCTCTCTCTTTCCCTCTTCCTCCTGTTTCCTAGCTGTCAGAAGTTGATCAGCTTTCTTTATCCCATGCTCCTGCTACCAAGGGATTCTGTCGTACCCCAAGTCCACAGCAATGAGGACAGATCATCTTTGAATGTGTCCAAATAAATGCTTCCTCCTTTAAGCTGTTTCAGGTATTTGTCACAGTAATGTTTTTTGGTTAAAGTTTTTATTATATATTTTTCTCGAGAGAATTTCCTTCCTGTGCATGATGACATATAATCATACATACCATCATTTCCAGCCTCCAAATCCCTACATTTTCCTCTCCCAATGCTATGCTTTCTATTTTTGTTATTGTTGTTTTTCTTTTTTTTATTTCTTCAAGTTACATCTCAATCGCAATCCCCTCCCTACTCCCCCCTCCAGTGCCACCCTCACACCCTCTTCCCCCTCAACCCCCCATCCCCTTCCTTTTTTTTAAGTTTAAGGTATTTGTTTTTCCCCCCAACAGCTCTCCCTTTCAGTCCAAATAATGGTTCTTTTTCTTATAACTATAAATACAATACAAAACAACAGAAATAGGCCACGATTATAAGAGTTATATGGCTTAGCATACATTCCCAATGTCCAGTCCATAGGTATTTGGCACCTGACTTTAACATTCTGCTATCTAACCATCTCCATGAGTTTAAAGTTTTATATCCCACTCAGCTTGCATCCTAACTTGTGTCACAATTTTAAAAACATCTTCTTAGATCCAGAACAACCTCTTAATTCCTAGACAACTCAAAATTTAACTATGAAACTCTAGCTATCTAGTCTTCAACCACCTCAGGGACCTGAAAGGGATAAATATATCTGGTTATACAGGAAGTGAAGGGCCAGCAGCTTCCAAAACTAAGAAATGACATACCCGTGGCTGCCTCGACAGTTCCCAATTTCTCTCCATACATTACAGCATCCATCTTCAGCTATTTGGCCCCGTTTCTCTGACAGACGTTTATTGTAAAGCAGGAATTATGAAGGACTTACCTACCCTGTCTTGGCAGAGCTAGGTTGTCGACGTACCTGCTTCCAAGTTTTGTCCTGTTTGGACAGCATTCTGTCTACACTTGAAGCAAGGGATTTTTCTTGCCAAGAGATAGGCTTACCACTAATTCAACCATCTCCAAATGGAGATTCTTTGATGTTCATCTTCTAGTTGGAGTAGAATAGGGGGTGCTGTCAGGAGCTGACATATCTCGATATAAAAAAAATCTTAAGTTAAGAAAACATCTTTGAATGCCATATTCTGCAGATCTCTTGAAGTTTTTGAAGATGCCCTATCTATCTCTTATATTTGAATAATCAAATGTTGCTTGTCTCTTAGCAACTTGATTTTCTGATTAACTTAGAAAATAACTGTGATAGACCGCCCTATTACCTAACAAAATGACATTCTTGAATGACTATTAGTTTGCATTTCTTAATTATCCTAAACAGTTTATGACAGTTTCTAACAAAAGGCCAAAACTTCACATTTCATTTTTAAGCATTACATAGTTACAATACCTTAAAAAGAGTTAACCTTAATTTTGTAACAATATATAAATATTAATACCAATCTGGCCAAATATAATCTTAATTTTATATCAATATACAAAGGTATAAGGGCATATTCAATAATCTGTCCTTTTTTCTTTATCATTCTTATATTATGTCTATATCTCATTTTTTTCTCAAGTCTGTTTACCCCTACATAGGAGAGAAAGAAGGATACAGAAGAGAAAAAGAGAGAAGTCCCTGAGTCTAACCTCGAAACCTATTTAACAAGACCATTGAACAGCTTGTATTCTCTCCTCCTAAATAACAAGATTATCTATAACCCATCAAATGACCAAAGGGGGGAAAATCACCCACCCCACCTTCTGGAGATGGGATGTGGCTCTCTTAAAATAACTTCTTGCTGATTTGGGACCTGGTAAACCTGTTTGGGGCCCAAATTAGAATGGAAAAATGGTTAAGAATGTTAATGGAATCATTTGATGTTTAGGCCTTTTGTGCTCAGCTATTTAAATGTCCTAAGAAGTTTGTAGACAGAAGCTAAACTTCAGGGCTTTACTGAAGTTCTGGCTCGAATAGTCTGTGGAGCTGAACAATCTTAGCGATTTTGAGTTGTGGTTGTAGACTTTTGAGGAAACAGCTATTGAGGAAGTCTGCGATGCTGGATCATCTGGGCTACTTGTCTTCTTTGGTGTCTGATCTGTTTTCTTCTGAGGTTTCAGTTGTCCATTTGTCCCTGGATTCCTTAGATGGATGCTTTAAATTTCCTGGGAAGATAAGAACAGAGCCCTGTCCTAATCCTAACTCTGGGACACTACTTTTTTTTTTTGGGGGGGGGGGGGAAATCAGGTAAGATTTTTTCCTGGAGAAAATTCAGTTTTTTGACAATATAAAAAGTATTATCTTTTAATTGAGATTAAAAAAGAAATTATTTTGATATTTTGGAACTAAACAAACCTTTAAGTGTATATATTTTGAGATCTCAAAGGACAATTCGCTTTGAATTTCAGCCTGCCTTTTGTAAGTAGCTTTTAACCTTAAATCCTTCCAAATCCTATGTGCCTGTCTCTGCATTCTAAGTATTGGGATCAAAGACATGTGGTTCCTAACTGATAGGATTAAAGATGTGCCCCACCACTGCTGGACTCATCAAGTCACTCCCTATACACTGCCTAGGCTCAGAAAGCATCTCAGAAGAAGAGATGGATGTAATATAAAAGCTAGAGGATATGGACAATTGTAATGAAATGCTGTCTTCTGGTTATGGCATGGCTGTGGCATTCATGAACTCACAGAAGACCTTCACAAGGTCAGTTCAGTTGAAATTTCAGTCTAGATGGGTGATGTGCTCCCCAGGCTCCACCCCCAACAATATCTAATTTCTTATTGATTAGTGTTGTCATATGGATCCCATGTGACTTTTTATGACAAAGAAACAGTATGAGATGGAGTTAGAATCACTAGGTTCCAGATTACACACATAGTAAAAGTCATAAGAATAAGCTGACAATCTAATTATGGTCCCCTCATTTGACTCCAACACTATGCACTCTTAGCAATCTTGTTTTACTCATATTTCTGTTTAAATCCTTTGATCTGGGCATTGCTTTGAAATTGATTCCAAAATATCTTATTTTATTTATACTATAATATACATCCTCAAGAGATTTTTTTTTCAGTCTGTAATCTGTTATTTACCCCTGAAACAGGATCTCTCATTGACCCGGATCCAGTCTAGCATCTACTATGCTACAGGGGACCTCTGGTTTCTCCCCATTCCCCTGTAACTGAAGTTATAGGTACTTTAACACTTGGGTATAGATCCTAATTTTTGTACAATAAACCCTCTTATACACTTGGGCCATCTTCTGAGCCCCAGGGATCTGCTATCATAATACCTCAAAGGAATGAAAATAATTGCATAATATTTTTAAAAGACAATTTTAGTCCATAATTATCATCAATTTATATGAATCAGAGTTTCACTAAGCTTCATGTCATAGTTGAATTATTGCTAAGATGCTTTTTATATTTTTATATTTCTTTTTATATTTTGGTAGTTGTTTCTTTTTTAAATTTTTTTAATGTTTATTCACGACTTCAAGCTACATCTCTATCACAGTGCCCCCCTCCACCCCTTCCAATTCCACCCTCCCACCCTCCCATCCTACTTCTCCAGAGTGGGGTGTTCCCACACATCAGTCCCCCACCCCAGTTCAGCAGTCACATAAGGGCCAAGAGCCTCCTCATATACTGGGGCCTACATGGCAACACCACTAGGGTAAAGTGTATCATCAACAAAGTCTATGTTCCCATTCCTTTTGATGTGCTGGTTGTACCATAGTTATCCTGTAGTATATGGCTAAAATCCAACTATAAGTGAATAGATACCATGTGCATCTTTCCGAGTCTGGGATAGTTCACTCAGGATGAGCTTTCCTAGTTCCATCATTTGGCTGCAGATTGCATGATTTCATTTTGGAGAGGTTGTGAAGAAAGAGGAACACTCCTCCATTGCTGGTGGAAGTGCAAACTTGTACAACCACTATGTAAATCAGTCTGGCGATATCTTAGAAAACTTGGAATAGCTCTACCTCAAGACCCAGCCATACCATTTCTGGGTATACATCTCAATGATTTCTCACCAAACCACAAGGACATCTCCTCATCTATGTTCATAGCAGCCTTATTTGTAATAGCTAGAAACTGGAAACAACCCAGATGTCCCTCAACCAAGGAATGGATAATAAAACTGTGGTACATCTACACAATGGAGTACTACTAAGCCATCAGAAACAATGACATCACACAATTTGGTAGTTTTGAGATTGTAGGATTGAGGATACTAGCTATCACTTCTTATGACTTCACCTTACTAACTTTCCTTCATGCTTTTTTGAGGTGTCTTCAACTAGATAGTCTCATCACAATATTTTCTGTAAATTGTTGGCTAGGTAGGTCTCCAGGCTTTATTAAATTTAGACATGTGTGTAGGTGGGACCACGTACACCTGTGTGCATGTATGTGGAGGGTAGAGGTCAGTCTCAGGTGTCATTTCCCAGGATGCTCTACACCTCTCTTTTTTTTTTTTTAAGGACTGGGTATCTCATTTTAAACTCATTTGATTTGAGTACACTATGTGGTCAGTGAGCCCCAGGGATCAATCTATCTCCATTTCCCCAGCACTGAGATTACATGTGCACACCACTTACCATACTTTTCATATGTGTCTGGGAAGTTTAATTCAAGTCTTCATCCTTGTGAAATGGGTGCTTTTTCTATTAAGCTGTCTTCCCAGCCCTGAATTTTTCTTTTGTAGGAAAGATTGTTTGGGCTAATATTTTGTGAAAATTGATAATCATTATTTGAGTTGTTGTGAATTGTCATTATTTTGATTTTTCCCCTGAAAGTATTTGTACAAAAAGTGATCTCCCTACATCAGAAACTTTTTGTCATGAGATACAAGAGGATAAATGGTTGATGCATTTGCTTTATTATATCACCCTGTAAGCCATTTGGGTAGATAAGAAGACACAGAATATAAAGGAATATACCCAAACCTGACAACCTGAGTTCAATCCTTAGATCCCAAAGTGACAGGAAGTTCTCCTCTGACTTCTTCTCCTAAAACATTCCTGCACTTACACTGTGATGTATCCTCCAGAGAAGGTTACTTGGACATGGGTTTATTGACCAGTCAGCCACTTCTCTGGCTGTTTAGTACCTGACTGCAGTCCTGAGTCTTTCTCAGGGTGGGCTTTAAGCAAATGGTTAGTAAATTCTGCCTTCGGAACCTCTCGCTATGGGGTGTATCTGGCCCTAAAGAGAACAAAAGTTTGGCCCATGTTTTGCCTGTTGGAGAACATATTTATTTTACTTGTTTTGAACTTTGTGGTCTCTAGGCATAATGTAGTTTCCAGTCAACATCTAGAACCTTTGCCAGATTTAGGGAAACTTTGGTCATTATGACCAGCCATTGTCAAACCAAATGTATTGTAGTATCTGGGCCTGACTAACTCAGTAGTTTTAGTTTCCCCCAGATGGGTAGACTGGTAGAATTTGGTGACTGTCTGTCTTCGCATAATGGCAGGAAGTAAGGGTCTCTCTATTGATAAGAACCATTAACCATTTACTTTCTGTTGGCATCTTCCCTTTTTATTTACTTGTATTATTTGGGTATAGCTTGGACTCCGAAGCAATGCAGATTCAGGCAGGGTAACAAAGATCTGGAAATTCCCCACTGGTTCTAAGGCTGCTCTCTGAGGGTAATCAACTCACCTGCCTTGTACCCTTGGAACTCTGGGGATTCCCCTTTGCAGTGGATAATGGCTACCTCTTTTTGCTGGTCATATGGCCTCTATCAGGGCCAGGATTTCTTTTTATGTTTTTGTTTTGATTTCCTTTTTGGCTGAGGTGAGGAACAATCCCCTCCCCAGCATAAAGGGCCTATGGGCATTAGGCCATGGCAAATGCATACTGATTGTTTATGTAAACAGTGGTGGGATTGCCCTTTCCCCAGAGAAGTGCTTGGGTTAACATCAGCAGTTTACTATTTGTGCTGAAATTCTTGGGGTGAGGGACTGGGCCCATATCTTCTTGTACAAGGAAAAACTGTGTCCTGAGCATACCTGATTTCATCTTGAAAAAAAAACTGTTTCCACTGGTGTATAGGACCTTTTCTGCTCCCAGTAGCAGGACATGTGTTAAATGGATTGTACCACAACAGCCATTTTCAGGAGAAGCAGAGATCAGAAAGTATGGATGGAGGATAGGGTCCCCGGTCTACCAGCACCTGAGAGAATCAGACCAGAAGGTGCAGCAGCCACAGGGGCAGCAGCCGCTGGGGCTGAGGCCCTGCCTGAGCCAGGAGTTGATTCCATTATTTACCACAGCTACAAAGTGTTTTCCTATTGCTGGTGCCTGCCTGGATATGCTGAACTCCAAGCTCCTGCTAGCTAGAGCTGGAGGCTCCAGGGCATCTTCTCCCAGGAGGCTCTGTACCCTGAGACCCTGTCTGCATCCACTGTCACATCATGGAATCATACCCTGTTGTGCCTCCCATCTGTTGGGTGAAGTCTGATGACCCTAACTTGGCTGCTGTCTGGGAGAGGCTCTGTTGGGTTACTAGCTGGCAGCAGGCTGGCTGGGCTAATGGTTGAAGTTTTACAGAACTAGATACTGGACTGATCCAGGCAAAGTGCCTGACAATGCATTATTTGGCAGTTGTATATCTACCTCTCTGGAGTGTCCTCAGGAGGGCTGCTACTGAATGCTGACTGGTTAGGAAGAGTTTCTGTCCCAACGTCACTTTGTCAGCTTTTTTTGGTAGTACTATTGTGGTGGCAACGGCTCAGAAACAGACCAGCCAACTGGCAGACACAGGATCTCAAATCTTTTGTACAGAGAGATCTGGGCAAGAACCCCCTTTGTAATCACTCCAGTAGGATTATCTTGGTCAGTGTTGGGGTCCCAGTCAGGTTGGACAAGAGGAAAAATATTAAGCTGGATTATCGCACAGTGATCCCCTGCCCAGCCAGGGACTGGATTTTCTATTCTTCTCAGAGAATGCTGGGTTCTGATTGGTGAGTTTTCTAATTATACAGATCATTGGTTGAAAACAGGACATTTCACAAAACAGTTGGAGCTCAAGTGAGCACTCCAGGAGTTGGAAGGGGAAGTTAATTTCTTCTGGTGGGACTGAAATAACAGGCAGAGGCTTGGGATTCTTCTGGACAACACAGACAAACCAAAAGTATTCAGGTCCCTAGCAAGAGGACACAGGTGTTAGGTCACAGTTGAGAGAGGAGAGGTGTCTCACACCAGAGAGAGAGACACTGGTTGATACGGGTAACTGGTTGGGGTGGCTAGTGTCTATCACCATTTTTTTAGATGGTCTGAGCCGTTCTTGGCTACCTGCATCCAAAAGAGGGCCAATCAATTTCACAGAAGGTCTAGGGTGTTCCGTGTGAGAAACAGACATCCTATATGTTCTCACCCCTAAATTTCCCTTGGACCATGGCAGCCATCACCCACCTTCTGTGCTGGAGAACTAGCACCAGCATCACTATAGCGATAGCAGCAGCTGCCGCAGCCCTAGGGTGCATGCACGGCAAGGGCAGGTGGCCAGGCATGGTGTGTGAGTCTGCAGGAAGTCATCAGCCATCTTGGGGGCAGCTTCAGCCACTGTCTTGGGATGAATCACTTCATTTCCCATGGCCAATTTGTTTCTCCATCTCACAGAACTGACAGAAACACATAGAGAGATACAAATAGAACAACAACATAGCAGAGACAGCCAGGGCTGGCCACCGCCCATCTGAACAGAGTGGAGGAGTGTGGTGATGTCTCACTCATATCCTGGACACTGGATCGGGGCTGTGTCCAGCCTCTCCTTTGTGTCCTAAACAGGAGGGGACTTAACTGACTTACCTCTGGAGCTGACAGGCAAGGCAATGTTCAAGTTTGTTCCCTTTTCAGGTGGAGGTGTTCGATTCCTCTGAAGCATTAGGCAGTGATTGAACTGAGGGAGTCCTGGGCCATGGAATATCTCAGGTTGTGCATCCCCTAGGAGTCCCTTGACCACTCACTCTTTTCCACTCAAAGGGGCTCTGAGACCCCTGGTGTCTTGAGGTCTGGTCTCTGTGGATCTTACTGGGGCCTCTAGAAATGTTTTAGGCTATCTATCAGAGAAGACTACTGGGTCATGTTCACGCCAACAAGAAGTTGTTATTAGCCAGCTAGCAACTACATTGGGTATTTGGAACCCAAGTGAAGTCCTGAACCTTTTTCAGTGTGGGATTTTAAGTACAAAAACCACATCCTGAATTAACACACCTCAGCAAAAACAGTTATCCAGAAGCAGAGCTACAGAAGCCAAAAAGCAAGGTTAGTACGTTTAGGGACTTTCCCAGAACTATGGAATGTGATAGATTTGGTCTTTGTTCCCATTTTGGCAGTTGATGCTGTTGACATGCTGAGTTTTATGGCATGATTGGTAATTCTATCAATGGCCTCACTTGTGCTTAAGTCTGGGAGCCTACTAAAGTTGGGGGGCCTGTTACATTTATACTTCTGTCTCTGTCTTGCTCTCTCTCTTTCTCACACACACATTCACACACACATACAAATGATAAATGAAGTCTTTTTTTAAAGTTAGAAGTTATGAGTTGGATGATGTCCTATAGTGTCCAAAGGCAATCACTAAGTTTTTAAAAATATTCCTATGAGCTAATGGATTAAAAAAACACATGGGATATCTCAAATTATTACATTTATTAACCATATTTAAGCTTTTTTCCCCCTGTCTTTGGTCAATGGGAACTAATTCAAGTAGGTTTGTGAATATTTTGGGGCCTTCTTTTCTGAAATATAAGATATTCTAGGCTCACCTTTGATCCCAGATACAGACTCCAGTGTTCCTCTTGTTGGAAAATGGTATTTATTTATAATCAAGATCTAGGAATTAAGAGGTTGCTGTTTGTCATTAATTTTAGTCTTTTTCTTGACACAACAAAGGAATTTAAAAGAAATTAAAATACATTATGAATTTATACCAATGGTTCAAGTCCAATTTAATGGTATAAAATTTTAGTTAATCCACATGATCCTTCATCTTTTACTCCCATGCTGACAATCTTTGTTTTCAACAGCACCACGTTGATTACTCATTTGTTTTAGCCTACATTATGTATAAAACACACACAATAAAACTACCACTAAGAATTCGATTGCTCAAAGATCAGTTCATACGTACTGTTTCTGAAATTCCTTTAACCCTCTGGGAATACATTACAGCAGATGTACTGTGAAAATACTGCTTGCTTGTAACTTAGAATGAGTCTTCTCTTAGTAGCAATGTTACAGACTGGAGGATTAGTTAAATCTATGTGTTTCCTCTTTGAAATTTTTAAAATTTAGGGAGTTTCAGCTAAATATAAATTATATTTAATAATTGTGGGGCTGGCAAGAAGGTTCAGTGGTTTCTAGAGCTCGCTTCTTTTGCCTAGAGGAGCTGGCTCACTTTCCAATATACAAACCAAGCAGCTCACAACCGCCTGTGACTTCAGGGAGTCTGACACCCTCTTCTGGCTTCTGCAAGCATCTGTACATGTGTGTGCTATACATAGATATACATAGATACACACAGAGACACATAGGCACATGAATAAAAAGTCTAAATTATAATTAATAACCGTATAAAGTATAGCTCCAGTCCTAATCTATGTATTGTGCTAAAAGCACAAGCCATTGACACATAGGACATGTTAGATTGTCCTTTTTCCATCAGCAAAGATTTAGGGACCATCAATAAATTTCTATACTTTGAAATTCCTGTTTACAGTAAAAGACAGAGTTATCTCCCAACTAGACCAAGATCTAGTAAGACAAAGAATGGAGCTGGCTGGCACAAAGTACCCAAAGAAAATGGCAACATGAGAACGTCTCAGAAACTGTCCCCATTCTATTTGTCTTAAAGAAGAGAAAACTATCAAGTAATAATTCTTATGAAAGATTTGAAAGTGAGTAAAATTTATCAACCATTATCTTTCACTTTTGTGATATTTTATGTTCCAGTTACAGAGCTGACGGTAAGAGATAATTTGTTACTTGCTATTCCACACTTTCATCTGACATCTATTATAAACATTTTCCACACTGTAGCATATTCTCCTCATTAACATTTTAATGGCTACATATTGCTCCAACCCATGGACAGATATTAGTTAATTAACAGTGGCATCATTGTAGAACACTTACGGGAGGTCTGATTTGTTTATTTATTTTTGCTGTTATGATCTTTTTTTTCCAGGCAACAGATGCTACTTTAAAAAGTAATATAAGAATTATCTTTAAATCTGGCCACAGTGGTAAGTGATAGCTTTGGTATCTGGATGTAAAGTATATTGTCAAGCATTGTCAGCCAATTAAGTTAAATATTTGCCTATTAGGATATAAAAAAGAATAAAAACACCAAAAATTATTTTACAGTAGCTTCCAAGAGAATGGATAAAATACAGGGATATTTGGAACTTTTGAATTTAGAATTGGTGACTAGATCTGTCTGGTCCCAAGACAAAGATACTAATGCCAGCTATCAGGTGGGTTCTTTTTCTCTGACAATTAAAGAATTAAAAGATAGGAAAATGTCTCAGTGCAAAACAATTGTGAGAAGTTTATTGGTGAGCTTCTGGTTTAGAGAAAAGGCCTCCTGGTCTGTGTTGACCACAGACTCAAACAGAGAGATTGGGCTTTTGTTTGGGTTTAGGGCAGCCAACTCAGTGATTCTGCTCGTCCTCTCATCGACCTAAAGAGGTCTACATGCCCCTCTGTAGGAGACACTGGGTCTGTCTCTGTCCATGAGTGCTGGCAGACACCGAATCTGCTGCTGGTACTATAACAGGTGCAGGAAGACCCATTGCATCGAAGGGCAAATGTCCCATGTTGTGGAGAAATGGAGATTTATTTCTGGGGATATGATGTCAAAAAAGAAATTGATTTTTTTTTTTTTTACCTATTGTTGGGAGAAAAGGGTAAAAAAAAAACCCTCAAACTGGGATTTGGTTTTCCTTTTTTCTCATCCTCGTAGCCCAAAATTCTAAAGAAGCAGCTGGGGAAAGACCCAATTGTTGAAACACATGAGTCAACAGAAGATTGAATGTTCAAGTCACACGATCCCTAAGCACTTAGATTTTACCTCAACAGTTGTCTTGGTTACGGTTTCCATCGCTGTGACAAAACACCATGAACAAAAAGCAGATTGGAGAGGAAAGGGTTTATTAGGCCTACACTTCCACATTGCCGTTCATCACTGAAAGAAGTCAGGACACGAACCCAAACAGGAGAGGAACCTGGAGGCAGGAGCTGATGCAGAGGCCATGGAGGGGAGCTGGTTACTTGTTTGTTAGACTTGGATTGCCCAATGCTGCTTTCTTATAGAAGCCAGGACCACAAGCCCAGGGATGGAACCACCCACAAGGGGCTTGGCCCTCCCCCATTGACCACTAATTGAGAAAATGTCTTATAGCTGGATCTCTTGCAGCATTTCCTCAACTGAGGCTCCTTCCTCTCTGATGATTCTTGTTCATATCAGGTTGACACAAAAGCAGCCAGTACATCAGCTTTCCTGCCCCTCTCCTAAGAGGATACTAAGAGATGGATTCAATAGAGGATATGATGACTACTGACTTCCTACTTGTCCAGTCACCCTGGAAACACCCTCACCATCTTCCTATACATCTCAATATTTGCCTGTGCTGTCCCCTGAAGCTCAGATGGTTACACACAGACATGTATATCAAGAGAGGGAAATCTCAGCTGGAGAGTTGTAGATGAGAGCAGGCTTGTTATTAGGATCAAACCAGTTGTTAAAGGCCAGGTTAATGAGTAAGGTTGGCAAAAGACTTTGCAAATGAAAAGTCCAAGCTAATTAGCTTAGCTGACTTGCTCCTCACCAGGTCTCCATTTCCTAATAAAGTCGCTGAAATTTTGAATGAAATAATATTCAACCAAAATGAGGATAATTAATCATGTTTCCTGCCTAGATCACGACTCAGTTCTACCCACTTAAATCCCAGTGGCAATTATCTTTGGTGGAAAACTTCCTGAAAAATACGAGTGTACAATTCAAAATACTGCCTTCCTTTTGAGTTTTCAAAGAAACGAAGCTGTGAAGAGTTAAATCTCAATCATGTGTCTAACCTTTGGTCATTGCAACATGATGTTGTTTTCTGCAAAGCCTATGCTCAGAATCACACAATCGAGTTACATAGTAAAGTAAGAAGCAAACAAACAAAACAAAAAACCTCTCCTAATATTTTCAGTAATAAATACAAGGTTCTGTTTTGGACCACACACATAACTATTCTGATATGGATGTAATCCATGAGCAACAGATTGGACACACCTGCTTTAAAATCTTCCCATACCACAGTCTTAGTGTTTAGGAAAAAAAAAATAGCCTTGCTGCATCTCAAATCATAGTTAATTATTTAATCTAGTTCAAGCTTTGGTACAGGAAAATGAGTTTGAGTGTCATAGTTCTCCCTTAAAATGTCCACGAACCCCCACAATAGTGTGTCTCTCTGAATTTAAGTGATAAGTGTGTCTACCAAGCTTTAAAAGGGAGTTTTAGAACCATTTTCTACTTATTTCTCCAAACACCCCCTCCTTGTTAAGGCAAAAAGTTTAAATTTCAGAACAATGTGTTTAGGATGTGCCATGCCCCCTGCTGGCCCCTGTATTTGAATACTGGATTCTATGTTTTGGAATATGTGACCTACTGGCTGATAAGAGCTAAAGGGACAGGGTTAGAGTACACATCTGCCGGACTTCCTGCCCAAGATCTTATCCTATTCCTCCCAGCTACCAGATAACCTCTGCATCCTCCTGCTCCCATTAAGCGACTTCCTCCATGCCCTCCCCATGCCTGCATCCCTCAAACCAAACTAAGCCTGTCTAAGAAAGGCAAATGCTATGGATTTTCCCCACTAGTTTCTCCCAGATTTTATGCAAATTCGTAAAATGAATATGACATTAACATAAAGATGTAACTGTCTAGAAAGAAAAAAATGAATTATTGGAGGGGTATGGAGTGCATGCCCAGCATACAATATACACTTGTACAAGAACTTAAATGTGTCTGAAAGGCTTGCACCCTCTGCCGGGCAGTGGTGGCTGGCACATGCCTTCAATACTGGCATTCATGGGGCAGAGGCAGGTGGTTCTGAGTTTGAGGCCAGCCTAGTCTACAGAGTGAGTTCCAGGACAGGTAGAGATAGACATAGAGAGATATCACGTCTCAAAAAAAATCCAATAAATAAATAAAAATTTAAAAGTCTCTCCACTTATTATCTTGTTATTTTCTCTACCCCTTTACTTCTTGGTAGGCATAAGAATTAACTGGGAGCAAAGTCAGCTTAGTAAGCCGAAGGCTGGCCTCTGGTAGTTACTTTAAAATAAGTTTGACATTTCAATTACTCCTGATGTTATTGAATTATGAGTTTTCGAAAAGCTAATTTTATTGGAGAGATATTTATCATCTAATAATTATCATAAAATTCACCACTTCTTATAATGCCTAAGTATTTATATATTATCAGGAAAATGGTTCAGTGGCATTCTATATGTGTGTATGTTTGTCACTCATCTAAATCAATTATATATGTATATATATCAAAATGCTTAATATCTAAACTTTGCTATACCATTCCCTAGGGCTAAAGGTAATTCTTTCAGAACTAACAAAATTATTAACAATTTAATACCATAGTTTTATTCAAAACCACCCAAATGTACTACTGCATCTGTAGCTAGCTAGTGTTTATTTATTTAATCAACATTCCCTTCTGGGTTCATGTGTTTGTAATTGTGCCCCCTTAGTCTAGAATATTCCCTTCATTGCTTTTGTCTATGAGAACCCTGAAAAGGAGCTGTGTTTGCAGAGACTGATTGATCAACACTGCAATGCTATGGTGTAGTTGGACTATAGGTCCAGATGCTAGTTACCATATCTGGAGTTAGCTTAGGCTCTTAAATAGCCATTCCCTGCCCACCTCTGCATCAGAACTAACATCCTGTGAGTTAAAACCTTTTAGATATCTGATTAAAAAAACCTTTAGAATCTAATATCTTAGCAGATCACTAGCTTCCACCAACCCCAAAGCTAAAACTGTCATCAGATGGCATTGTAGGGCTGTGGAAAAACTTCCCCCCATGTTGCTGCAACTGTGCCTCTGAGGTTTCCTCCAGTGCACTTGAAAAGTGTCATGATTAATGACTTTCTTTGTTCTGCTATGATACAATCTTCATGAAACAGCTTGCAAGTTGGAACATGGAATTTGGGGTAATCTAAATCTGTGTTTCCAGGTTGGCCATGCTCATTCAAATTTGGCTCTAGGATGAACTATATCACCTGCTCCCTTTGAACTGTGAGCCATGGTTTCTTTTTGTGTTGACACTCTACTGACTATTTACTTTTTTCATGCCTATGAGATTTGTTTGTTTGTTTGTTTACTGGATCACAGGCAACTTAATAGTGTCACCACCCCTGAAGAAGAGAAAAGTGGCAGATGGTTTACTCATTGCCTAGCCGACTCTGTGTTCCTAGAGTTCCTCAGGTGGTGATCAGGTTTCATGACCCTCCTTCCTATCTCTGCTGGATGACTGACTGACTCTATCTTGTGCACATCTTGCATAGGCATCTGAAGCTTCTACCCTGTTATCTTTCATTGCTTGTTGTTTGTTCATGCCTGTGCATACTGGAGACTCCAGGATATTATTTTTTAATAATATATCTCGCAATCTATACTTTTTTGTTGACTTTTAGCCTTGTTAAAGTTTAACATTTTTCTTCATCCTGTATACTTACTATAAGGTGAAGTAATTTCACTTGAGGCTAACACTTTCTGCCTCTCATGTGATATCAGATCACTCTGACATTAGAGATCTGAGCATGTCCACTTGTCTGACAGTGTGACTTTGTACCTTCCCTTTATAATTATGAGAAGTCCTTTTGAGTTCTCTGCTCCTCCGATGGTTTTCCACTAATAGTTTTAGCATTCATTAGCAGCACAGCCCTTAGTAAATTACAGTAATAGACATTTGTGAAATGGCTCCTGTACAGATGTCTTCTTCCTTTAGTATTTATTAGACATATTTTTTTTCTGTACAGGAATTCTTTCTCTCATTCTCTTTTCCTTTTGTTTGAACATAATTAAAAACCCAGTTAGTACAATTGACTATTTTTTATTGTGTGTATGTGCATGGTACATGCACATGTGTCTGTACATACATGTGAAGGCCAGGAAGATATCCTTGTGTATGATTCCTAAGGTGCCATCCATCTTCTTTTTTGAGACAGGGTCTATATAATTGGCCTGGAATGCTCTCATTATGCTAATCTAGCTGATCAGTAAATACCAGTAGTGCATTTGTCTTCCTTCTTCCCCAGAAATGGCATTACAAGTACTTCCATGCACAATTTTCTCACGTGTTCTGAGGACCAAATCCAAGCTCTTGTGCTTACAAGGCCAACTCTTATCGACTGAGATATAAATTGAGGTCCCTTTTATGATTGGTTTTGGAATTAAAATCGTCCTAAGCTTAACAATATATGTTCTTTCAAGATGGCATCATTGGACATTTTGAAATGAACCCAGGAAGGATATGCTTGGGTCCTTGTGCCAGTCTCCCCAGAACTATGTGCATTAGATATGGTTCCAGCCATTTCTGAAACAGTCTTGCTCTTTTCACAGGAAATAGAATTTAGAAATAAAAAGCTCAGGGCTTAGTGGGCTAGAGGAAGTTGAGTCTGGCATACATCTATTTATTTATTTATTTATTTATTTATTTATTTATTTATTTATTTAT
>CAJQZJ010032114.1:1379037-1393368 GCA_907164525.1 Lophiomys imhausi
TATTTATTTATTTATTTATTTATTTATTTATTTATTTATTTATTTATTTATAATGCTGGATCATTGCTGGGACTCGTTTCATATATCTGCTGTTGCCAGAGCCATGGTGTTCTTGAAGCTCTGGCTCTGCAGGACAGGCTACATCATGCATTCTGTCAGCTCATAGATGGGCTAGATATTGGGGTGGACCAAGTCAAAGCACTGGATCTGGACCCAGATAGTAGCTGAATTGGTCATCCTGCGGCAGGAGTGGGGGTAGGGTGAGGGATGGGGGAGTACAAACTCAGGTCGTCTGCAAGAAAAGTGCATAGTTTTAAATACTTTGTTACATTGAGAATCTTCACTTTTAATTATTATTGCTAATATATATGAATGGATTATAATTTTCTCTATTCTCATTGTTTCTATTTATATATTATGGTTAATTTTACTGAGATAAATTTAGATAAGACATGTTCTTTAGAGGTATATTATATATGGATATATTTCAAAAATCCTCCCAACAATGTAAAAGAAACATTATGTTCAATAGATATTTCAAAGAATTATTACATTTTCACCTAAAAATATTTATTTTTAATCATGTGGGTATGTATGCATGTGTGTGCTGTTTGGTATGTGTACATGAGGGAAGATGCCTTTGGAGTCCAGAAGAGGGCTTTGGATCCCTGCAGCTGGGTTGCTGGTGGTTGTGAGCTGCCTAGCATGGTTGTAAGAAGCCAAACTCAGGTCCTCTAAGGTAACAGCAAGTTCTCTTCATCACTGAGCCTACTCTAGAGCCCTCATGTACTTATTTTTTCAACTAAATTCAGTTCCTTCTATTTGTTTTATAGTTTAATCATCTGCAGTTTGTTTTTCTTTTGGTGAGATTTTGTATTTTCAAATACACAAAACTCTTATGTAGCTGAGACAATCCAAACACTGTATTTAGAGAAATCCCACTCTGATCCACCCCATTTCCTGCTCCCATATGGTGCTGTTTCTTGCAGACTTCCTTCGGTCATTCAGAGAGAGGAAACATTTGTTTTTGAATCCACCTGACCGTATGTGTTGTTTCTTCATTGGACCCTTGGAGGTGTGGGTGCAATGATGTAAGGTGTAGCTCCCTGCAACGTTCCTATTGCAGAGTCAGTGTAGGGCAGTAGGGAAAACAAAATAGAAAAGCTTTGGGGTCAGTAAGTTTCATTCTCCAAGATCTGTGAAGAAAATCATTTAATGTCCCTGAGCTTCATTCTACCCAGACATGAATTCGGGATAATAGCACCTACTTCACAAGAGTGTAGCCAGGAAAAGAGGTAGTTCATGCAGAATAAACCACAGGTTGTTAGTCATATTGAAATTGCTGGGTGTGTTTGCATCATTGTAAGTAATAGCATTCTTATAATCAGTAAAAATACAAAAACAAAACAAAACAAACAAAGAAAACAGTACTTAAATATTGCTATTTGTGTGGCTTGTGGGTTGATTCTATTTAATAAAATTAAATTTTCCAAAGAATTGGTTAACTTAAATCACAAACCACAGAAAGCAAATGAACCTGGGCATGGTCACTTATAGTTCCAAAAGTATTGCAAGATTCACAAAGGACTGTGCTAACATTATTTTTACTGTACTTAAAAGCTTTTTTTAGATCTGTACCCCATTTTTAATTGGATTATTTACTTTGTTGATGTCAAGTTTCTTGAGGTCTTTATATATTTTGGATATTAGCCCTCTGTCAGATATGGAGTTGGTGAAGATCTTTTCACATATGGCCTGCCACTTTGTCTTATTGATGGTGTCCCTTGCTTTACGGAAGCTTTTCACATTCATCAGGTCCCATTTATTAATTGTTCATCTTAGTGCCTGTGCTATTGGTGCTCTGTTCAGGAAGTTATCTCCTGTGTCAATGCGTTCAAAACTATTCCTCACTTTCTCTTCTATCATGTTCAGTGTATCTAGTTTTATGTTGAGGTCTTTGAGCCATGTGAACCTGAGTTTTGTACAGAGTGATAGTTATAGGTCTATTTGCATTCTTCTACATGCTAACATCCAGTTAAACCAACAACATTTGTTGAAGATGCTTTCTTTTTTTTTTCATTATTTCTGGCTTCTTTATAAAAAAAGAAAACCAAAAAAACAAAACAAACAAACAAACAAAACAGGTGTCCAGAGTGTGTAGATTAATGGCTGAGTCTTCAATTTGATTCCATTTATCAACTTGTCTGTTTTTATGGCAATACTATGCAGTTTTTTTATTTCTATAGCTCTGTAATACAGCTTGAGATCAGGGTTGGTGATATCCCTGGAAGATCTTTTATTAGATAGGACTGTTTTAGCTATCATGTTTTTTTTCCTATATGAAGATAAGTATTGCTCTTTCAAGATATGCAAAGTTCTGTTGGAATTTTGATGGGAATTGCATTGAATCTGTAGATTGTTTCTGGTAGGATGACCATTTTTATTATGTTATATCCTACTAGACCATGAGTATGGGAGATCTTTCCAACTTCTGATATCTTCCTCAATTTCTTTCTTCAGAGACATGAAGTTTTTGCCATAAAGTTCTTTTTCTTGCTTGATTAGAGTAACCTCAAGATATTTTATATTATTTGTAGCTATTGTGAAAGATGTTGTTCCCCTGATTTCTTTCTCAGACATTTGCATATAGGAAGACTACTGATTTTTTTTTTTTTGAGTTAATCTTGTTTCTAGCCACTTCACTGAAGGGATTTATCAGCTGTAGGAGTTCCCTGGTATAACTTCTAGGATAGCTTATGTATGCTATCATTTCATCTACAAATAGCAATACTTTAACTTCTTCCTTTCCAATTTGTATCATCTTGATCTCCTTTAGTTGTCTTACTGCTCTGGTTAGAACTTCAAAAACTATATTGAATAGACATGGAGAGAAAGGGCAACCTTGCCTTGTTCCTGATTTTAGAGGAATTGCTTTGAGCTTCTCTCCATTTAATTTGATGTTGGCTATAGGGTTGTTGTAAATTGCTTTTATTATCTTTAGGTAAATCCCTTATCTCTCCAAGACTTTTATCATGAAGGGGTGTTGGATTTTGTCAAAGGCTTTACTGCATTCAATAAGATGATCATATGGTTTTTTTCTTCTGTCAGTTTGCTTATATGGTGGATTACATTGATAAACTTTTATATGTTGAACCCTTTCTGCATCTCTGGGATGAAGCCAACCTGATCATTGTGGATGATCTTTTTTATCTGTTCTTGTATTCAAGTTGCAAGTATTTTATTGAGTATTTTTACACCAATGTTTATGAGCAAAATTGGACTGTAATTCTTTTTTTTTTGTTGTTGTTGTTCCATCATTGTATAATTTGGGTATCAGGGTGACTGCAGCATCGTAGAATGAATTTGACAATTTTCTTTTTGTTTCTATTTTACGGAATAATTTGAGGAGTATTTGTATTAGGTCTTCTTTGAAAATCTGTTACAGATTTAAAAAGAGAATTCTCAACAGAGGAATCTCAAATTGCCAGGAAACACTTAAAGAAATGATCAACATCCTTGTCCATCAGAGAAATGCAAACTAAAACAACCTTGAGATTCCATCTCACACCTGTCGGAATGTCTAGATCACAAATACATGTGACAGCTCATGAGGGCAAAGATGTAGAGCAAGAGGACCACTCCTCCACTGCTGGTGGGAGTGAAAATATACACAGCCACCTTGAAATCAATATGGCATTTTCTCAGGAAATTAGAACTGGATCTACCTCAAGACCCTACTATCTTACACCTGGACATGTACCCAAAAGATATTCCATTCTATCACAAGGGCACTTGCTCAACTTTGTTCATAGCAGCTTTATTCATAATAGCCAGAAACTGGAAACAACCTAGATGTCCTTCAATCAAAGAATGGATAATAAAAATGTAGTACACTTATACAATAGAGTATTGCTCAGCTTTTAAAAACAATGACATCGTGAAATTTGCAGGCAAATGGATGGAACTATAAAAAAAAAAATCATCCTGCATGAGGTAACCCAGACCCAGAAAGACAAACATGGTATACACATCTTATAAGTGGATAATAACTGTAAAGTAAAAGATAATCATGCTGAGTCCACAGACCCAAAGAGGCTAAGCAACAAGAAGGGCTTTAAAGGGGGAGATGCAAGATTCTCCCAAGGAAGAGAACATAGAATAGATTTTGCTGGTGGACTTGGGGTGAATAATGTTGGAAACAAGAGGGATCAGATCATGGTGGAGGAGGGAGAAATGGTTGGAATTACAGGGGGAGAATTTCAGGGGCCTCGTGGAAACCTAGTGCAATGGAAACTCCATGGAATCTGTGAAAGTAATCCTAATAATGGGGAACACAGGGCCTGTACCAACCATCTTCTATAACCAGGCAAAGCCTGAAGTGGACGGACTGGGACAGCAATTCATTCACAAAATGTTGACCTACAGATTGTCCTACCTGCAGAATTTACTGGGTACTTTATCCAGCAACTGATGGGAGCAGATGCAGAGTGCCACAGCCAAACACTAGATGGAGTTCTGGGAGAACTGTGGAGGAGAAGGAGGAAGGATTGAAAGAATCAGAGGGGTCAGGAATATCAGGAGAACACAGTTCACAGAATTAACTGACCAGAACTCATGGAAACTTGCAGAGATCAGGCAGCCTTTAGGGGGTCTGACCTAGGTCCTTCACATATATGTTATAGTTGAGTAGCTTGTTGTTCTAGTGCAAATCCTAACAGTGGGAGCGGAGGCTGTCCCTGACTCCTTTGCCTACTTCTGGCACACTTTCCTTCTACTGAGTTGACTTGTCTAGCCTTTGTGTGATAGTATGTGCCTGGTCTTAGTGTAGCTTGTTATGGCATGTTTTGTTGATGTCCCTGGGAGGCCTGCTTTTCTCTGACAGGAGAAGAGAGATGGATCTAGGGAAGAGGGATGAGAGAGGCCCCAGGCGGGGGAGGGAGGCAAAACTGTGGTCATGATGTAACACGTGAAAAAGAGAAAAATGTTTTAAGTGTTTTTATTTGCTTTGTTTTATTCTAGTGTTTGTTTGTTTTGGGAATTAATTAGTTTCATTGGGGTTGATCTCTTAAGACTATGGATAAGGAATTCTTTACAGGAGCATGAAGAACTTATCAGTGGCTACACCACCAATAAAAAATATCTCTGACTCTTCCAGCAATCATTGACTGGTTACATATCCTCAGTGAGAAATGGGGTCTCATGAGCTCCTCCCTAACTTAAGCTGCATTATTGATGAGCCCTGCATCCTGCAGGAAGTGATCAAGTCCTGTGGAGGTGATCATGCTCCAGACGTGATCATGGAAGGAAAGCTGGTTGGGAAGAGGAAAGGAATCCGCAGGAGATGGAATGTACAGCAGGAGGTAATGGGGCGAAGATCATCAAAATACACTAGATACATGTACAAAAATGCCATAATGAAACCTGTTATATATAATTCATATATGATGGTGGGGAAAAATTTAAAGGAAGTTTATACCTACCATGAAGCATGTAGAAACAATTAAGTAATTTCAAGCTGAAATGAATTTGGCTTTACATTTAATTTTGCCTCTTTGTGTTAGTTTAATGTTCTCCTGTTTTATTTTCCTATGTAAAATATAACTTACACTTCCTAAAATTTTAAGATTTATTTTTTTCATCCTGTGTTTAACTCAAAGAAAGATGAACCATGCAGAGGTGGATTTAATTTGTATAAACCGCTCTTAGTAGCATGGTCTAATTAAGATACACATTAAATTCTTGTAATGCTAATTTAATTTGAAAGCAAATGTAATTGAACTCCATTGAATTTCTTTTAATGTAAAATTAGCACAGTGGACAAAAAATGGATGTAATAATTGGATATTGTTATCAGAAATATTATGTGAATGAAAAAATCATGCCTGCTGTCAAGATAAAAGATGCACTGCTTTATAGAATATGAAATTCTGAGATTCCTAGATTTACTAAAATAAATCATATGAAACACTATATGCAAGACCGCTGTTACTTGAACTGAAGACAAAGGTCAAACAGTTTGTTTCTGACATTAATAAATGCCTTGCCCCAGCCTTGAGAGAGTTTTTATAATGCTGAAAATTTTAACAATAGCTCGAGCATGTGAGTTTAGGTAAAATGGTAGATCTCAATGTTTTTCTGTTAGACATCTTAAAATTGTTCTTTAAGGTCCATAAAAAAAAATCACTTAGGCCTGGTGGTGGTGGTACATGCCTTTAATCCCAGCACTTGGGAGAAAGAGGCAGAGGCTAGCAGATCTCTGTGAGTTTGAGGCCAGCCTACCATGTGATTCAGAAATAAGTATCCTAAATCATACTATGTACACATATGTCTGATTCCACTGTAGTCTGACGAGAAATAAATAACAGACACCCAACCTCTCTTCGCTCCTGCCACCCAGCCTCATTTAAAGACCAGCTGTGCTGGTCTTTCTTGGACCTTTGGGTCCTGAGCCGTTTCTCATTTCACCATCAAGATGGACTCTAGACCATGCCGTCTGTATCATCCTCAGTCTAGAATGTTTGTCTACATAGCAGCAGAATAAAATCTAAGTGATCTGTTGGAGAAATTCCATGGACAATGGGACAGTTATTCTTTATTTGCCTAAATTTTCTTTTTTTGGTGCTCTATAGGAAAGTGGAAACCCCAGGAACAATGCTGATGTATCACACTGATTTGGTCTTAAAACACAGGGCTTGTGGGCAGCCAGGAGTCATGGATAGAATTAATGCCTCTCATGACGGCATAGAAACCAATAGCTAAGAGAGAACAGTTAGTGCTGCATGGGTTCAAGGTCATCTTCAGCCACATACAGAGGTGGTGATCAGTCTGGGCTTCATGACTGTTTAGACTCTGTTTCTAAAACAAAGACATCAGTAAATAATTACAAGCAAATCATAAGACTATACGAACATTCAATGACGTGGAAGAAAGTAAAGATCAAATAATGACGCATCCAACTAACTTTTTGTAAGTTTTTTTTTTTACTTTGTTTATTATAATCTATTTGTGTGTATGTGTGCTCATGGACACCAGAATAGAATAGCAAATCAACTGAAGCTGAAGTAACTGGAGAACATAAGCTATCCTGCATGGGATCCAAGTCCTCTGTAAGAGTAGACAGTTATCTTAATTGCTGAGCCATCTCTCCAGCCCAAAATGTATTCAGTGGCAGAACAGTGTCCAGTTTGTCATATGAAAGGAAGAAGAAAGCATGCTAGCAGTATTTTTACACATGTTGAGGGATGAGGTAGGGTCTGTGCTCACGAGACGCTACAATTTGATTATGATTCATAAGCTGCACCCCAAATACAATTTGATCCCTTTAATCTATATTTTTACTCATCCCTACTCTAATCATATGCTTCATTGAGCATTTACATGGCTAATTTCACTAAATTACCCCAACTACAGAAAAGTAGGATTTTATTTGGACTTTAAAAAACGCCTCATTAGAAAATACTTGTACATTTAAGGTAGACCTCTGCTGTGAATCTTCACAAAACCGTGAAGTGGCTGAATGTGTCTAAACACGTCTGTCTGTGATCCCAGTTTTTAGAAAGCAGACAGCAAGATCAGGAGTTCAAGATCATCCTTAGTTACACAGTGGTTTTAAGGCTGGTTTTGTCTCAGAAAATTAAAAAAAAAAAGAAACAAAACAAAAATTAAAGGATACTGTCTGAGTCAGGAGACTTTGAAGTCTTTTGTAATTTACAATAATATTTCAACATGTATTATAAGTGGTGTCCATTTTGACAACCCCCACTGGGTCATTTTTTATCAGCTATATTTTTCAGAGCTAGCTATTGATGACTTCTCTATTGACACATCATACAATAAACAATATTCTTCTTGCTTCACACACTAGAAAATGTGTTTCCAGACAGACATATGGGAAGTAGTGCCAAGGATGACGTGAACTGTCAGGGAGAAAGAAAAGTCGGAATTGAAAAAAGTGATTGTGAAAGACCTGGTGCATTGACTTGGGTTAAGAGTCCTTGTTGCTCTTGCACCTGCATTATGGCTCACAGCCACCTGTAACTCCAGTTCCAGGAGATATGATTCCACCTTCTGATCTCTGCAGGAACCAGGCATGCATATGGTGAACAGGGATTCATGCACACACACACACACAAAAATCCACTCATACAAACAAAATAAAGTATATAAATCTAAAATAAAATGACAAAAAATGATTGTGAAATTAAAAGACTATATAGTATTTGTATAGTTGTGAGCTATGAAAAGAAGGAAAACAGGGTCTGACAGGTTTACTCGGAATGATACATTTTTCTCAAAGCCACTGTTTTGTTAAATAAAAATAATTGACAGTCTTCCACCAGACTGCTATGAACATCATTAACAAACAAGCCGGATTGAGCAGCGCAATGCATGCCTAGTTTGTACTCCATCCTTTGTGTTTTGGTTAGCATTATTTGTCAAGTTGAGGCAGCTCAGAATCATCTGAGAGGAGAGGCTTCAGTTGAGGGATTGTCTAGGTCAGGTGGGTCTGTGGACACATCTGTGAGAGACTGACTTGATTATTAATTGGTAGAGACAGGTTCAACACACTGTGGGTGGTGTCATTACCTGTGTGGGTAGTCCTGGGCTATGTAAGAAAGCTAGCTAAGTATGATCCTGCAAGCCAGTCAGAGAGCAAGCGAGCAAGCAGTGTTCCTCCATTGTTCCTTTCTTGAGTTCCTGCCCTGACTTACCCTGGTGATCCACTGTGTCCAAATAAACCCTTTCTTTCCCAAGATTCTTTTCGTCAGAGTGTTTTATCACACCAAAATAACGACACTAGAACTTCTTAATGCCATTATTTCTTTTCAGGGTAAGACATAAAATTCAGTCATATGGTGAAATTAAAACCGATGAGGATGCAGAAGTTTCCAGACTGAGAACGCAGCCTAGACTGGCAGGGTGGCCTTGTTCACGGAGGCTTCTTCAGCCATTTGTATTGTAGCTTGTAGCTTTTAGGAACAATGCATCATTATAGAGCCTCAATTTCTCAAGTGCTTCACTGCCTTCGCTACCCACTCAGCCAACCCTCATGGAGGGCCATACAAATTCCTGGATGGAATACAGAAGCAAGAAGAGCATACACAGACACAGGTTTACAAAAGCTGTTTATCTAGAGATCATGAAGCAATGTTTCCTGGAAAAAAAAAAAAAAGGGCCCAAGGTAGAAGCAAAATTGAGTCTATTCTTCCAGGTCCTTTACCATACATGTCAGTGGCACAGAATACTCCTGCTATTCCTGAGATTCTGGAGCATGCACGACGTTGCCAAGTTTCCCAGATGTGCTGCAAAGTTGAATCTGTGGAGCTTAGACTTTGTTTCAGCCAGACCTTCAAGAATTCCAACCCTAATCCCTTTGGATATGGTATCATCGCTTCCCTGGCTACTAGTTCTTTCATTAGTATTTCAGTAGTATTTCTTAGTATTACTATGATTTCTGAAGGTGTCACTTGTGCTGAAGTCAGAGAACACTAAACAGATTCTCTGTTGGTGGTGGTGGTTAGATTTTATGTGTGTTATGGCTCTTCACTTTTTACAAGATTTTTAAAAATATATGTGAGTGTATTTCTGTGTGTATGTGCACATGAGTACAGTGCCTAGAAGGCTAGACATGGGCATTGGATTCCTTGGAGTAGGGTTATAGGCAGTTGTGAGCTACCCACTGTGGGTGCTAAGAACCAAATTGAGGTCCTCTATAAGCAGTGAGAGCTCTTAAGTACTGAGCAATCTCCTAAGCTTGTCTCTTCTATGGAAGATCTATGTCTCTGTGCCCTTTGCCTTACTATCTCAGTTACTGGCCAACACCAATTCTCCTCACTTCACTTATTTAGTGCATTTTAATTCCACTAAAACTTGACAAAAATATTTCTGCTACATAAATAATGATTAAATCATGCTTCTACATAGCTTGAGCATGACATTTATATGACTTCCTATAAACTCTGACATTTCCTATCTTGTAGAAATGTCCTCTGAACTGTAACACTTATGGAGGGAGGTTTAGTAATATTCAGGAAGTAAACAACTCACAACAGAAAGCTCACTTCCTGAAACTTACAGGATTCACAAAGTCATCTTCATCCCCAAGATTATAGAGGTGGTAAGGACTACTGGGGAGATGAGACTCTCTGACCTGTTGAGCTGCCTGAAAGTCATTTAGGGAGCTCCACTCATACAGTGATGGATGCTTCAGTGATATAGATGTTCCTGAGTTATCCATCATCCTGTAAGAATTTTCCCCAAACTGTTGGTTTACAAAGTTGGAATTGGGTCTGATTGTTGCTTTGCTCTGGTATTGGTTCCTTATATGGAGTGGGTATATTTCTGTTTATGTCCCTTTAGGAGAAGTCACATCTTATCAAAGATCTCCTTATTTGATTGTTGTGGTTATATTTTAAAATCCCCAGGTCAGCCTAAGGTTATGTGCCATTGCTATCCAGACCATGATCTTGACTGGACCTCTGGGTATAGTGCCTAGGAAGCACAGATTGATGAGAGCAGCTAGTCAGTGACTTTAACATGAAATCATGTTGGGGAACTTTTATTAATATGATACAGGGAATATTGGTCCTGACCTCAAAACCAATGGCCATATTCTTCCTTTACTCTATGTATATAAATGGACTAGAATATCCCAATAAGCAGCTCAAACTAAATATCCAGGCTAATGTATTGTTAGCTTTGAAAGTAGAGAACTTGATAGTGTATTTTACCATTGTTGTAGATCTTCTTAATTGAGTGGATGAATAAACATGTCACCATTTCGGTTACTATTTTATATATTTTCAGAAGACAAGCATACATTGCAAGAAGCTCTGCTTCTGAACTCACATTTTTTTATCTGAAAGTGAAGCCATTGGAAAAGGCAAGAGCTGAAAATGTTGTGGGTAAACTCCTCAGATAAGCTAATCAAAGCAGAAACAGACTCTATGCTGCTAAACTAAGAGAAGGAAAGAAAAGCCAGGGATGTGGATCGATTGGTAAAGTGCTTGCCTGGTACGTACAAAGCCTTCCATTCCATCCTCAGTACTGCACAAACTAGGATGGTGCTGCATGCTCATGATCTCAGCACTTGGGAGGCAGGAGGATCAGGAGTTCAGGATCATCCTTGGATACATAGAAAGTTCAAAGCCAGTGTGAGGTAAATGACATACTTCTCCAAAGAGGCAGACAGAGACAGACAGACAGAAAGACAGACTGACTGACAGACTGACAGACAGAGAATGTGATTTGTGAAGAATTAGGAAACATTCTCTCTCACGAGTGAACTGACCAGATTCTCCATATGAAAATCTCATTCTTTTTCCCCCTAGGTGAATGATTTCAAAGTGCCTTTATTTAAGAGCCCCTTAAGGGGCTGGGGAAATAAATGGGCCAGTCTGTAAAGTGTTTACTGTATAAGCATGGAGACCAGAGTTAATTTCCAGCACCAGGATCAAAAGCTGGTCCTGGAAATGGTCCTACAGTACTTGTAATCTCAGAAGTAGGGAGGTGTAGACAGGAGGAGCCCTAGGCCTCACTGGCTCACCAACCGAGCTTAATAGGCAAGCTCCAGGCCAACTAGAGATCATGTCTTAAACAAAACAAAAATTAATACACATAACACACACACACACACACACACACACACACACACACACAGACACACACACACACACACACACACACACACACACACTGGACAGTGCCTGACCAATGACACCCAAAGTTGCAGTTATCCATCACAGAGTTCTGAATATGGGGATTCTGTACTTTCAGGATCCTGAATATCTCTAGATCAAGGGTTATCTTTCAATCATTCAAAGTAGCATCTCAACCCCAAATGAAATTCAGACTTTTGCAGAGAAGCTGATGAAGGAATTGTTGAAGAGTGAAAACTACTAGTTGGCATTTGTTTAGAGCTCTATGTGATGGGGGGATGGGGAGATGTTTGTTTTTGTTGTTGTGACAAAACCTGACACAAACAACTTAGGAAAGAAAGGGTTTATTTTAGTTCCCAGGTCACAGTCTGTCATTGCAGGGAAGTCACAGCAGCAGGTGCTCAAGTATCTCTGGTCACATTGCATCCATAGTCAAGAAATAGAGGGGAATCAGGTAATACGTGCATAGCACTGCTCAGCTCAGGCTCTCCTGTTCCTTCAGATCAGAGTTCAGTGCATAAAACAGTACTGCCCACATTCAGAGCCGCTAGTCCCACCTCAATAACACACTCCTTAAGGGCATTCCCATAGGTCAACCTGGTCTAGACAATTTATCATTGAGGCTCAATTCCTGAATGATGTTATGATATATAAAATTGACAGTTAAAAGTAATCATCATAGAACTCCAGCCAGCCTTTTGGGGGGACAGAATATATGTTTCTAACTCATATATATATATATAATAAATTGTATATATATAATAAATTATATATATAATTTAAAGAGAAAGCTCTTTAAGTGAAGTTATACAACAGGAGAAGTGGTCAAAATAGAAGAAGTGGGGCTAGAGATGGCTCGTGGATAAAGCTCTCTCAAATTCAAGCCTGAGGACCTGAGTTCATATTCTCAGAATCCATATAAAATCTAAACGTAGCATGCATATTGTTTTCTATACTTAAATCCCTTTCAAAAGAGCTTACAAAAAAAAAAGGAGACACTCGGCAGCAGTTTTATTTCAATTATGACATATTTGTGTCCCTTCTCAGTATTCCTTGGGTGGATTCTCACTGGAAACTCTGTATCTTTAACCTTTAAATGAAGCCCAGTTAATTCCCAAAAGGACCTTGCCATTATAGTTGTACAGAAAGCTGATGCTAGCTTTCTGTGCCTTTTCTCCAACTTTTCTTGGGCTGTCTAGAAAGATTCACTTTGGAATAGTGCCACTTCCCCAAATATTGATTTTTCATGCTGTAGAACGTTTGAGTCTCTCTGCATTGTATCAAGGAGAAAACTGACACTCAAAGCAGGGGAAGAGCCAGGTGAAGGCCAGTGCTCAATGAAGCTCGTGAGTCAGCACCTCCTCAAGACAGGTGTGATTCCTGCTACAATTGGTTGCACGGTACAACACCTTCTTCAAACAGCAGTGCCCAATGCCCCAACATGTATTCATTAGTATCCTGAGAAGAAAAAACTTTGGGCTAGGAATATGAGGAACCTAGTTCACATTTCCAGAACTTAGATAAAAATGCTAAGTGTGGTGGTACACACCTGTCATGCCAGCATTGAGAAGGCAGACATGAGAGGATCATGAGGCTTTCTGGCAGTGAATCTGCTTGAACTGATGATCTCCTTGTCCAACAATCCCAAAAGGTAAGGCAGAGAATGACTGAAGAAGGCACCTGATATTTATCTGCCCACTCTGTATATGTGAACACATGTGAACACACTCCAGAATTTACTTCACACACACACACACACACACACACACACACACAGAGAGAAAGAGAGAGAGAGAATAGAATAGAATAGAATAGAATAGAATAGAATAGAAAAATAGAATCAGCTGAACATGTTTTAAATAGCAAGAACAGCTCTGAAAAACAAAAGGTTTAAAAAAAAAAGTTTTTGGAGATTGGCCTTGAGTGTTCTTCCTTCTGCTTTCTCCTTATTGCTTCCCGACAAAGGTGGAGGCCAAGCCCCATTGGCTGCCCTTGGGGTGAGCAGAAGTTGAGTGTATTTAATTTAGATTTTCCTCAGGCTCTTTGAGTAGCAATCAGTGCATCTTTGTATCTTTACCTCTCCAGCTGTCCTCTGTGCAAAGCCAAGGAAGCAAGTCTGCAGAAAGTGCCTGAGCTAGTCAGTGTCAGGAAATTTCCCTAACTGCTTCTGCATTCTTAAAGGGAATCATTTAATTGGAGTTGTAAGGCATCAGGTAATAATGATATCTGTTGGTGGTGTTCTTAGTGAGTTGTACACCTGAAATGAAATCCGCAAGAAAAAGTAAAATAGAAGCTCATTTGGAAGCAGAACCATTTAGTTGCTAAGCAGCAGGTAAAAATGCAGACCCTGAGGTGGCTCAGCAGGTAAAGCGCTTGCTGCAAAAACCCTGTGACCTGAGTTCAGATCCCAGGATCTTTGTGAAGCCAGACATTGGAGCATAGGTATTTGTAAGGACTGGTGGTTGGGTAGGTTGGCGGGACAATCTCTGGAAGTTCTAAGGCCAGCTAGTGTGGAACACACGGAGGTGAGAAGCAAAAAGACCCTGCCGTAAATAAGATAGGAGGCAAGAACTGACAACTAAATTGTCCTTTGACTTTCATGATCCCACATGCATACATACACATGAACACACACACACACACACACACACACACACACACACACACACACACA
>CAJQZJ010032114.1:1397020-1411742 GCA_907164525.1 Lophiomys imhausi
CCTAGCATGATTGTGTGTACAGGTATGCATTCATGTGTTTATGTGTGATGCTATTCTTGCTTGTCAACTTGACAACATCTGTAGTGTGTACATGGTATATACAGTAAGTGTGTGTGTGTGTGTGTACAGGTGCATATGTGTGTGTGCCTGTGTTATGGTATGTTCCTGTGGAGGCCAGAAGAATACTTCAGTTATTCTTCAGAAAACTTCTATTTTTTTGAGGCTAGACTAGACTTGCTGGCCAATGAACCCCAGTGATTATTCTGTCTCTACCTCCTTACAGTGGGTATATTTATTTCCACAATGGGCTTTTTTATGTGAGTTCTGAGGGTAGAACTCAGTTCCTCATATTTGCAAAGCAGACACTGTACTGATGGAACCAGGGAGAGCCTTTTATTTATGTCAGGGAAGCTAATAACACTCAAACAGGCACCGGAATATTCTGACTATATGCAGAGGAATAAATAGAGTTCTCATTAATTTCTTCCCTGATTTTGGGAAGACCAGGCAATTTTGGGCTTCCTAGCAGATGAGCTAATGTTATAAAGTCACTGATATTTTAGCAAGTTTACAGAATATGTAGCTATTTTATGAAGTTTAGAAAAAATATTTGTTTATTGTGTGTGTGTGTGCGTGCATATGTATCCATTTCTGCATTTGTTCATGAGCCATAGCACACATGTGAAGCTCAGAGAACAGTGTGTAGGAGTCAGTCTTCTCCTTCCACCATGTGGGTCCTGGGAGTCAAGCTCATATCATCAGCATTTGCAGCAGGCTTCTTTAGTCCTGAGCCATCTTGCCCACTCTGGAGTCTTTAGTTAATATCATTTATCCCTGGTTTATAGCACCAAGTCTGAAGATTTACCTTTAACATAAAAGTATCACCATCTCTGTTTAATATATTCTATGCTACTGTTGCTTAGAATCCAGAATCAAGTTTTCTTGTGAACTGGAAATTGTTCATGAAACCCTGATGCAACTAGAGAATCTTTTAAAAATGATTCCTAGATTCTACTGTGCATAGTCCATTTAGTTGTTTTGTAATGTTTCCCTTTTTAAGCTCACTATTTTATTACAACATGAGGCAATAACTCACAAACTATTTTATAAGATTTATAGATTTAATATTTCAAATATGTAAAATTCAATTTTGGACTAGTATATGGTGAGAATCTAAATTTTCCTAAGAGCATAGCTAGGCTTTCTTACACAATTTAGGAATATTTGATTTCTTTGCCTCATTTTGATTTCTTCCCTGTTATTTAAATGCTGTCCTTCCATATATCAATTCTATATGTGTGATTGTATTTCAGGACTCCCTTTATTATCACATTTCTTGAGTTTCAATGGGTGAATAGGTGTGAGGACAGTGAGGACAAGGTTTACTTTGATGCATGACTGTTTCCTAATATTTTTGCCCATGTTTTCTTTTTCAGAAATGTTCTAGAATGTGTTCTTTAGTTTCTGTCATCTGGTATGCTGGTCTATGCAGAGCCTGCTATTCCGGCTATTGAGAAATATGGTGTTCTTTTTGGTCAGACTTGAGTCCCACCTTCTAACCCTCAATTAATATCTCAGATGACTTGATGTGAGACCAAGGAAGGTGATTTGTAAGTGGAATGTAGCCAGGTATAGGTAGGGAGAAACTAGGATTCTTTTACTTCAAAAATACAGCTTCCCACACTAGGAATCTAGGAGTTAATTCTCGATTGTAGCCTCTGCGAACTAGAGAGATAGCTTAGTGGATAAGAGAGTTCACTGGTCCCTCCGAGGATTTGAGTTTCATTTCCATTCCCCAAGGTGGGAAGCTCACAACTGTCTGCAAGTTCAGCTCCAGGTCATTCAGGGCCCTCTTGTGCACCCCCTGGAGGCCTGCAGACACATGTCCTATACTCACATGTTCACAGTGAGTATACGTGTACACAGGCACACACATAATTAAAAATAAATCTTTAAAAATGGCAATATTCCTGGGAGGGGTGGAAAGAGGGTTCTATGATGGAAATGTAACCTGAAATAATAAATTCACATAAAAATGGTAATATTCAAGACAAAAACTGTGGTTACAAATAAACTTCTTCACATGCCATTTGTATCATTGCTTTGCTTCAGGTATCTTCCTGGTTGTGCTGTGTGATAAAATTTCCTTACTGATCATATCTTAGCTACCTAAAGCATCCCATTAGTTTACAGGAGGAATGCAAGGAATTACAGAGGGATGTAAAATAGAGTAGGCATTTGTAGATTGAAATTCTGTTTTAAAGATTTATATGCTTTTATTATATGTATATGAGTATTTTGTCTGCATTTAAGAAGACAGAAAGGGGTACTAAATCCATTATAATTTGAGTTGTAGATAGTTGTTAACTGCCATATGAATGCTGGGAACTGAACCGGGGTCTTGGGCAAGAGTATTAAGTGCTGTCAAATGCTTGGTCATTTCTCTATACTCTGAAAATTCTTTTTAAGGATCAAAAGCTTGGAGAAAGAGTACTTACTATTGAACTGGAATTCAAGGCCACAGATTCTATCCCTCTAAAATACTCTTCTCATCTTATTTACAGATGAGCCCATGGATCACACATTCTAAATACTTCATAGAACCTGATTTGGGGTTACATTGAAGAAAAACGTGTTTTCTAAAGCATGGTCTTCATGCATACTTCAGTTTTTACTACCCTCAGATTTATTTAGTTCCTCATCAGGTCTTGATCTACTTGACTACGATTTAAATGCTATTTTCTGACCTTTTTCTGTTTAGAAATATTTGGATGGATCAGAGTGGTCATTTATGATTTTCTACAGTTTGAATGCCACTTATTTCTTAAATTTTATTTTGTATGTATATGTGTGTCAATGTGAATGTGTGGGCATGTGCTCACATGTAAATGCAGTGTCCACAGAAGCCAGAAGAGGGTGTCAGATCCCATGGACCTGGAGTTACAGGCAGTTGTGAGCCACCTGAAGTGGGTGCTGGGAACCCAACTCAGATTCCCTGAAAGATCAGTTAGGCCCCTTGCCTGATGAGCCATCTCTCTAGCCCCAAGTATCACCGATTTTTTGTGGGGGCTTTTTTTTTTGTAATGAACCAGGAGAGCCACCGAAACACATCCATTTCTTCCTATTAATTAATTAACTAATTGTGCATATAGGTACACATGTGTGAGTGGGAACATGTGGATTCACACTTTTCAATTTGTGGTCCCGGGGATCAAACTCAGTTCATCATGCTTGGCAGCACACTCCTTTACACATTAAGCCATATTGCCCTCCTCTCCAATTTTATCTTTGTGTCCTCTGTATCTTTATCTTTTCCCTCAGGAAAGCTAGGGTTTTCTCTAGCCACTCACTTGCACTCGGCTTGTACTTAGTCATAATCTAAGTGGAATTAGACACCTGAAACTGTGGGTTGTGCTTGAATCTGTCAACTGAAGGCATCTCTTCCATGTGAATGCTTTCTACTCTCAGGTAAGATCCAGGCGTCCCCCACCCCCCATTATGGACTTCTTGTAGAACCTGGCTGAGTGGCTGGAAGTCCTTGAGCACTTTTCAAACTAGAGTTCATATGGGAACCTAGTGAGGTCACTAAAATACAGATTGTGGCCTCCTTGCTGCCTGCCACATTCCTGGTTCAGAAGGTAACAGGTGGAGAAATCTGCATTCCCAGGAAGCTCAGGGGATTATACTGTTGGATCAGGTAGCACACTGTGAGAAACACTTCTGCAGTAGCTTTCTTAAAGCTGTTCCACATGAGACTCTCCTGGAGTTTTTATTTTATGTGTATATGATCATGTGTGCATATTTATGTGTATTGGGGAGGTGCATATGTATATACAGTCATGTAGAGACCAGACCTCATTGTCAGATTTTTTTTCTCAACCCTATTTTGTAAGATAGGGTCTCTCACTGAACCTGGGGTTGGTTGGTTCTTTGCTTCCCTATTGCTGGCATTACAGGCATGTGCAGACTGTACCCTGGTTTTGCATGGATTCTGGAGATATTAACTCAGGTTTTCATGCTTGTGTGACAGGTAATTTTGACTGAATTGTCTTTCTAGCCTTGGTTATTTTTAAAGGTCACAGTTAGGCTCCTCATTAGACAGATTGAATCAAGGTCTTTGACAAGTCTGGTGTTTCTGTGATAAAACAAAAATAATCGACAGCCACAACTCCTAAGGTGATAAGAACACACAGGTGAGGCTGGAATCTCATGTAAACGGGAAACCAAAAAATGCTTGAGTCCTGATGAGGGAGTGAATTTGTACAGACAGGGATGGAAGGAAGGTCAGAGCACATGCAGCAACCTTGTGAATAGTCATGTGTTAGGAAATGCATCCGACAAGTTTATGTGTTGTCATTTAACCTGTTCACATAGTGAGTCAGTGGCAGAATCAGACATACTGCTGCACTAACAAGCTCCCAGGTGCTTCAGGCCATGGGCCACATTCTGATCCTCAAAGTGTTGGAGTATCCTGGCAGATACAGGCTTGTGCTAAGTGAAGCATGCCAAAGGTAAGTGGATATGAAGCAGGCTTGAAAGGGACAAGGGTAACAGAAAGGAGCCCTTTACCTCAGAAACAAATTGTAGTTCCTACTGGCTGAGAATCCAGAAACTTCAACATAAATGATAAAGCCAAGGTTGCCTAAAGAGAGGGCATATGTTCCTGAAAACATCTCCAACAAATGTTTAGAACGACAATGATTTCTGCTTGTTCAATGCCTGAGTACTTGTGATCTTTACTTTAACCATATTTCTTTCTTCTCTTATCCTTAAATCCAGACACTACATCTCACAAAAGCCTCCTTACAATTCACATTTACAAAGGAAAACTGTTCAAGATAAACAAGGAAAATAGAGAACACATTTTTATTTTTTAAACTTTATTTAATTCAAAGCGTTGCTTAAATTTTAAACCTTGTACATTACACTGTTTGAACAGAGCAACTTAGATTGTTTGTGTGTCTGTGTGTGTGTGTTTATTTTACAGGTACTGTAGTTATGATCTTTTCTCTTAAATCCCACTTTCTTTTTATTTTCTTTCTTTCATGCGTGCATGTATTTTTTATGTGCATATGCATATGTGTGCATGTATGTGGACTCAGAGTCCACGTATTTGACTGGAGGAGCTAGATAAGGAAACCTAAGCCTTCCGGGAATCCAGGTGAGCAGCGCTGCACCTAGCATTTTAAATGGGTTCCGAGGATCTGGATTCAGGTCCTGATGCTTGTGTGACAAGCACTTTACTGACTGAGCCACCTTCCATGATTTTGTCCTTTTGCTGTGTGATCTTTTCTTTAATGCTTAATCTCAGGTGAGCATTATTCCTCACCTGTACTTAAGAAATTCATTAACACTGCTTCATCCTGACTCATTCTAGAATTCTTTTCTGCAGTGTAAACAAGGATGTGAGTCTGCCTGTGTTGAGGACCTTGTGTGGGGAACTCTACAGGCCACTGGAAATTAGTGGTGGTTTATGTCTTCCTACAACCATTACCAGATCCACGAAATCAACTGAGTGAACTATGGCTTATGGGCTCACATCTAAAAATCCTTCAGGAATTCAAATGTATAAAAGAAAAAAATCACAAGAGTCCCCTGTAAAGAAATCTCCTTAAAGTCAATAAGCTTAAGACATTTCCCGAAATTTTAGAGAAAGTCTGAAGTCTTGACAAGAGTGACCTAAATGGGGTACGTGATTTCCGCATGATTGAAAAGGCAAGCTTCAGGGAAGGAAGGAAAATACATCTTCTAGAAACATTCTAATGGAAACTTAGCGAGATCCCATAAAAGCCTGTGGGCTTTTATCATTTTCTTGGTTGTCTTAATTGACAACATCATTAATGTAGTCTTCGGTCCTCCTGAAGGAAGTGTTTAGTGAACAGCTGTTAGCTCAGAAGCTCACAATTAGTCAAAGGCAGAGAACAAGCATCTGCAGAGCGCCCAGTGATAAATGGGGCATCTGTATCACATCTTCTCCTCCAAGGGTTAGGGATCACAGAGGGAGAAGGGGAGAAAGATTGAAAAAGGAGAGGTGAGGAACGCCGCAGCAAAATAGTGTCTTTTGGAAGTGACAAGTGTGTTACACTTAATAACCCACCACTTGTTGCCTGCACAAGACATGCACAAAAACAGGCTAATTAGACATTCCCCGATAGAGAGAACTGGAGCTCAAGAGGACCCAGTCCCAGACAAGGAGCTATTGATAGTAGAAGGATGTTTAGTGAGAGAGAGTTATGTTTCTTTGGAGGTGTGACAACTGGGAAATCACCCAGGTCCATGAGCATATAGGCAACCCTTTCTCCATACTCCAAAAGAAGACAAGGATCTGGGAGGAGATGGAGGATGGGGCGGGTGTGAATAAGATAGAAACACATTGTATGCATGTATGAAATTCTTGAAGAATTAATCATATTAAACATTTTTAGAAAATTAAAAGGAGAATAGGGTCTGCTTTATTCTCAGCATCCAGAATTGAATTGGTCCTATAGGACATGTTTTGTGAGCACGCTGGTGATTGGTACAACATTCATGAGCAGAGACACCAGCTTCACTTCATCAACTAACCATATGCTTTATACACATTTCAACTATTAAAGTTGGGCTGACTTTTATTTACAAAACACCAATCTGAAGATGTGTGTCTAAGTGATGATGGTGTCTGTCAGATTCTTTGCTCTATAAATACCAAGTGAATTTTCCTCAAATATGCTCTCCAAGGTCCATTCCTCCAAAGTGATCATTTGACATGGTTTTCATTCTTTAGGAATTTCAGGAAAGGGACCACTTTCTGCATGATTTTGCAGCTCCTGTTCATGGTGTAGTCCCCTAGCACCATGAGGAAATAGTTCCCTAGACTCAGGATAAATCAACTGTGCCTGGAAATCATGCCTACACAAGCTGAGTGAGGAAAGCTAGAACCTTCTCTGTTTCGCTGCCCATGCTACTGATTCTAGTGTCTTCCTGAATTCATTGGAAGAAAGAGAAAGAGGGACTGTGTGTGCGTGTGTGTGTGTGTGTGTGTGTGTGTGTGTGTGTGTGTGTGTGTGTATGTGTGTGTGTGTGTGTGTGTGTGTGTGTGTGTGTGTGTGAAAGAGAGAGCAAGAGAGAGAGAGCAAGAGAACACATTCCATTTTATGACTTGAGTAGTATAGCTGTTATGACTAATTGTTAACCTGATAGGTCTAGAAGCATCTTGTATATAAATCTCTCAGTATGTCTATGAGAGAGTGTCTAGTTTGAGTTTACTGAGGTGGGAAGACCCTATCCCATAGAGTAGGGTCTTAGATCAAATAAAAAGGGGAAATTGATCACAGCACCAGCATTAATCTCTCTCTACTTCCTCAAAGTGTTTGTATTGTGGCCAGCTGCCTCTTGTCCTGTCTTTCCCTCATGATAGACTGTGAGTGAGAATAAGCCCTTTCACCCTGAAGTTTTAAGATATTTTGTCATAGCAATTAAAAAGCAACTAGACAAAATAGTGACTTCAAAGAAATATGCCTACCTGTTTTGGAACCTGTGTTCAGTCATCTGGTGTTTGGAATGAGATGTTCTACAATGATTGAGGTATTTGAACCCTTGGTTCCCATGTGGTGGTGGTTCTTGAGAGTGTTTACAGCCTTTTGGAGGTACAACCTTCATAGAGGCATCATGTACTGTGTGGGATTTGGGGGGTTTGAAGCATTGCTCCACTTCAGTTCATCCTCTCTGCTTTGGTTTTTGGTTGTAGATGAGCTCTTTCAGCTTCCTGTTCTGGCTGCTTTCTCTCATGCCTACTCCATCATTATGGACTCCCCCCTTTTGAACCATAAGCAAAAATAAAGTATAAACTCCTTAAGTTATTTTTGGTCATGGTGTTTTATCATGTAATGCCCAGTTTATGAAACCACGAGAAGAAAGGAGTCCCACTCGATGCAAAAGCAAAAGGATCTTTAACGGCGGTGGAGGGGGATAAGAAGTCTAGATAGGGACTGCTCACATAGTCTCCAAGCAGGAAGACATTGAATGGCCAAGGGGCTGAAATGACTGAGAGTTTTAAGGGATTGTAAGGGAGGGAGGGAGCAAGCAGGGAGACCCGAGAAATGTGCAGAATCACTTCTGGTCTTATAAGATGAGCCCTGAGAGTAACCTTGTTCTCAGGGTGCAAAGGAAACTCCCAGTCAACAGTTTTAGGATTAACATTCCACAAAGCAATCTTTACAGCCTTCCGGATGAGCTATTCAAGATAGTTTATGATCCCAGCGTGAGGGTCAGTCCTGTCTGCAAGTATGGTGGGACATGAACAACCTCCAGAACTGTTATCATGTGGCCAGGATGTGTAAACGTTAAGTTCTCTCTTCTAGTTGAGAGCTCCTTGTTATAGCTCTGCCCAGATGTCTTCTCAGGGTCTCTGAGGGAGGAGAAACTAGGTCCCCAGGCTTACTTTGTTGTTTTACTTCCATGACTTTGTGGCAGCAGGGGTGGTGGGTAAGAACCAGGATAGGCCAGGACGAGAGATGGGGTTTTTGTTCTTTCAATCACACCAAAAGAAAGCAACTAGTATGTAAAAAAAAAAAAAATAATAATTAAATTACATTGGGAGCCATTTGTAAAAATGATTAATTAAATTGTTTACCAATATTTATATTATTGTTAATTGGTTGGTGGTTGTTAATTCTTAACCAGCCATTATAAATGAGAACACAGAGACACAGGATGGATTTTAACAAGCCTTGGCCTGAATTGAGCAATCCTAGCCCATTTAGGCTAGCTTGCAATTCTATTACCCAAATATGACCCCATATATACATACATCCCTTTGGACTGCCATTCTCCACGCTATGCCGATGTTCCTGGCCATGTGGAATGAGGTTCTTTTTTCTAATCCATGGTGTGTGCCTCCTTCTTCCTGCTGCTCCTGGCTGGAATCAATTAATCCTCTAAAGCTCAGGCTTCCTGCTCTAATCTCAGGAAGTTCCACCTTTCTCTGTCCTTGCTCAATCTCAGGCCTCGACATTTTATTTAACCAATCAGAGTCAATGTAAGTAACAGACAGTGAGCAGAACCAATTAATTAACATTTAGAATGCTTAACACTACCTCAACACTAGTATATGCCTTTTTTGGATCTTCTTACACAGAATTAGCTAGTGGATGTAATTAAGAATTTTGAGAGGAGAGCATCCTATATTACGCATCTAGGACTAATTTTGATCTGAAGTGTCTTTTTTGGGTACACAATATGGGAAGCACTTGTGAGGATAAAGGCAGATAGAGGAGTGCTGCAGACACAAGCACAGGAATTTCTGAAGCTCTAGAAGCTAAGGAGGCATGGAACACAGTCTCCTCTAATTTTCTATGTAAACATTTCCAGAGAAGATGTGAACAAGTGTCTGCTCACTCCAGATCGGGTACCAGTGACAGAAAGAAAGAATTCTACCCAAAGGCTGCTTGATGAATCAAGGATTTGAAAGAGGATCACAGTCAGAAGCGTGGGTAACTACATTAACCATTTGTATATCCTTAGGGAGAGGTGGGCTTTTTAAGCCTTTCTACCTTGGAATCCTTAACTGTTAATACATTCCTGGGGGAGTGGGGATTCATTAGCCTGTTCCTTTCTCAGCTCTGGTGCAGGTAATTATAGCTGCTGGGAGTTCAAAAGTACAAAGAACTTGTCATACCTAAAGGACACCATTCCACAGTGCACTTCCATGGCCGGGCTAGTCCAGCCGATACTCTGATGTAGGATTTCAGTCCTACAAGGTTAGGAATAAATAGGCTTTGTTTCTGAGGAATTGAGTCTGTGGAGACTTGATTTAGTAGCCCCCTCTTTTCCAATGAACATAGACTGGGAAATTATAGAGGAGAAGGAAGAATGGCTAGTCTTGAAACTCTTCTAAAGGTCCTCATGCCTGTTTGTTTATATATATTTCTTGTATTTTTCCAAGGAGACTTATGGAAACATGTTCCGAGACACCCTTCCATAAACCAGAATCTTTGCCATGGCTCTCTTAACCATAAGTATAAACTAGTCAGTGGAGCTTGCAGCCAGGGGATTTCTCCCTGGTCAGATTGATGAGGAGCTGTGTTGAAGTTTAGGTCTGCAGTCAAGTCTTTAAACTAAAACAAGCCCCCATGGATTGCAAGAAATGGTAGACATTACAAAGGACATTTGAACTGGCAATCTCTGTATACAGCCCTTTTTGTGTAGTGAATAATATCAACTTCTTATCTCATAAAACATGTACCAGGAAAGACTGATTCTCTTGGGGAGGAATCCCAATGCTGGTTTTATTTCCAGCATTCTGATTGATGTTATGACTGATAATATAGTACCATGTCTGACTGCTGTTCACACTCCCTGTATTAGTTAGACTCTATACCACAATACCTGACAAGAAGGAACTTAAGGGAGGAAGAGTTTAGCACAGTGAGAGGGTTTAGTCTAGTCCATCATGGCAGGAAGCCATAATATCCAGAGCAAGAAGCAGCTGGTCACAGTCCATCCGAAATCAGGAAACAAAGACACATGAATGCTGGCTCTCAGTTCACTTTCTCCTTTATATTTCTTCTAGGACCCCATCCTGTAGAATTGTGCTGCCCACAATTAGAAGCTTGCCTTCCCAACCCTGTTAACTCAGTCTGGAAAGTCCCTCACAGACATGCCCAGAGGTGTGTCTTTGAGGGATTCTAGATCCCCTCAAATTGACATCAATATTAACTGTCATATGCACTGTGGAATAATTACTTATTTTTTCTCTTTCAAATATTATTAGGTAAAACTCAGAGATGGTGTATGTTGGGGTGACTCCAAATCTGTAATATATTTAGATAAAAGTCTGTCTCTTCTGTACGTACAAAGGAACTAAGCCCAATATGAGATTCTGTTTTGGCACTTGCCTGGGCTCCAGACAGGTGAGCAGCCTGACCAGATGACACACAGGTGAGTCACTCGTGGCTGAGTGACTTGCCTAGTTATATAATATTTCACTCTTACTGTAGTCTTGCACATGAGGAAACACTCAGAACTAAGAGTTGGAAGGAAGGAGTACCGCCCAGCTACTGAGAAGCATCTAAAACTACCTGAAGTAGGGAAAGAAACAAAAATCAGTGTGAAACCCTACAAAGTCAAGGAAACTTAGCCTGAACAGGTCTGGAGCCCCAAGTACAGAGGCTCACCTGAAAAATGTGTGTCCCAGCACAGGTTAGAAGGTGGGAATTGACAACCTTGGGAGCAGATCCAACCTGAAGATACACCTTAAAATATTCTACCAATATTTAAAAATCAGGATGTTTCAATATTCCACCAATATTTAAAAATCAGGATGTTTCAGTGAGGCTACAATTATTGTTGTTTTAATTTTGAGTAGAATTTGGAAGTTCCTTAATTTTGTATCAATATACAAAGATCAATACCAATGTAGCCGAATATACTCTTAATTTTGTATCAATATACAAAGATCAATACCTATGTAGCCCAATACAATCTTAATTTTGCATCAATATATACAAGGGTCAATACCATTGTGGTCAAATATAATCTTAATTTTGTATCAATATACAAAGATCAATACCGATGTAGTCCAATACAACCTTAATTTTGCATTAATATACAATGATCAATACCACTTTATCCAAATATAATATTAATTTTGTATCAGTATACAAAGGTATAAGGGCATATTCAATAATCTGTCCTCTTTTCTTGATCTTTCCTATACTATGTCTATGTCCCATTTTTCTCAAGTCTGTTCACTCCTACATAGGAGAGAAAGAAGGATACAGAAAAGAAAAAGAGGGAAGTCCCTGGGTCTAACCTCCAAAACCCATTTATTGATCTTTGTATATTGATATAAAATTAAGGGTAACGTTTCTTAAAGGTATTGTACCTAGTAATGCTTAAAAATGAATTGTGAAGCTTTGGCCTCTTGATACCAACCATCATAAATTGTTTAGGATAATTAAGAAATGAAAACTCATAGTCATGCAAGTGTGTCATTTTATTAGCTACTATGACAGTCTATCACAGATATTCTCTAAGCTACTCAGAAATCAAGTTGTTAAGAGACAAGCAACATTTGCTTATCTAAATACAAGGGATAGATAGGGCATCTTCAAAAACCACAAGAGATCTTCAGAATATGGCATTCAAAGATGTTTTCTTAAATTAAGATTTTTTTAATATGGAGACATGTCAGCTCCTGACAGCACCCCCTATTCTCCTCTGCCACACCCGCCTCGCCAGCAGTGCAGGCTACGACCGCTGTGTGACAAGCATGCGTGTTGTACGGCCGGGTGGTGCCTCGGGGCTTATGCAAGCCTTGAGGGATGACCCACTGGCCAAATGGGGTGATGGGCTGAGGCCTGGAGATTTGTGGAGGCGAATATTCAGGTCCCCCGGGGAGCCAAAGCGGTTGGGGATGTTCGGTGGACTTGGTTTCACTTTTGGCTGCTTGCTATATCTTATCATTTACACAGGAGTTCCTAGAATTGGAATGCGTGACAAGGACGCGGGGAAAAATGTGGTAGCTGCCCCAGAGCTGATGGTGCTGAGTACACTTCAAGAGAAAGAAAAATTAGATATCCCTGGAAGTTCCCAAGTTTCAGAGAAAATACAGATTATTGAGTTGGAGCTCGGCGAGGCAATTCGAAATATGTCTTTAAATGACTCTTATGTGAATGAGCCTATTCAGGAGTTAATACATTTGATACAAAATGATTCTAGTTTGCTGGTACATGAGGCCCTTGGCCAATTGCAGGATAAGGAATTAGAGCTAAGGAATAGAATTCATAGGGTTTGGCGAAACATAGAAAACAAAAACAATAAATTCTATGTACCTGGTGTTCCCATAAAACTGATTGATGGAGGAACTAGGCCTACATATCTGATCAAAGGGAAATGGTTTGTCCCTCCTGTGAACCCACAGCCTGGCCCTGAGCCATGGCCTGCACCAACCACCTCTCCTCCAATGTTGCCCTATACAGGAGTCTATGATAGGGACATGGTTAGGTGGGTACAGCACAATGGCAAAATTACTCCCTACCAAAGGCTGGGACAATGGGAAAGAATAAAGCGTACTCGACCTCCTTGGTGCACTCTCACTGAGTCAGAAAAAGAAAACTTACTCAGCCAGGTGCTGAATACAGTCAACAAACACAAAGGACAGCCTTGGTGCCAGGAGCAGTTGAGAAAGTGGGGCTGGGACTGGGCCCAGCCAGTTTGCAAAGGAGTTGATGCTGTTCAACGATCCCTGGTATGATAGATTGCCACCTCCCCCCATTGTCAAAGTTTTACACTATATGCCTCCAGGGTATCTGATAAAAAAAACATAATATGCTGATAAAAAATTTTGTGGTTATCTGTCACAGATGACCGCTAGCTAGTGCCAGCTGGTCAGCTCCGGGTCACTGCATTAAATCATCTAAAAAAAATCAAAAAACATCTTGAGTGTACATATCCTATTCTTGGTAAAATTCTGTTTCTGCTTTTTGGCTGATGACCAATCTTATGGTTCCTGGTTTTACTGTATAAATTCTGCTTTGAAAAAGTAAAACTTTGCAGCAGCACAGAACCTCTTGTGTGTCGTGTTGTCTGTCACGCCGAATCCGCCCCTACCTGGAAATCTTCTCGAGCCTTGGATCGGAAAGCTACGACCCCCGCCCACGGTGGTCGGCAGCACTCCTCCAAGTAGAAGATGAGCATCGAAGAATCTCCAGTGTGAGATGGTTGAGTTAGTGGCAAGCCTATCTCTTGGCATGAAAAACCCCTTGCTTCAACTGTAGACAGACTGCTGTCCAAAAAGGACAAAACTTCGAAGCAGGTAAGTCGACAGCCTAGCTCTGCCAAGACAGGCTAGGCAAGTCCTTCATAATTCCTGCTCTACAATCAATGTCTGTCAGAGAAAAGGGACCAAAAGGCTGAAGATTGATGCTGTAATGTAGGAGAGAAAATGGGAACTGTCCAGGCAGCCACTGATATGTCATTTCTTAGTTTTAGAAGCTGCAGGCCCTGCACTTCCTGTATAATCAGATATATTTATCCCTCTCAGGTCTCTGAGGTGGTTGAAGAACAGAGAGCTAGAGTCTCATAATTAAATTTTGAGTTGTTTAGGAATCAAGAGGGTGTTCTGTATCTAAGAACATGTTTTTAAAATTGTGATGCAAGTTAGTATGAATGCTGAGTCAGATATAGAACTTTAAACTCATGGAGATGGTTAGATAGTAGAATGTTAAAGTCAGGGGCCAAGTACATATGGACTGGACATTGGGAATGTATGCTAAGCATATAACTCTCATAATTGTAGCATATTTATTTCTGTTGTTTTGTATTGTATTTACTGTTACAAGAGAAAGAACCATTTGTTGGACTGAAAGGGGGAGCTGTTGCGGGGAAGAGGATGGAAGGGTAGGACAGGAGGGGGGAGTAGGGAAGGGATTGTGACTGAGATGTAACTTGAAGAAATAAAAATAAATTATGTATTCCTGCTCTACAACCAATGTCTGTCAGAGAAATGGGGCCAAATGGCTGAAGATTGATGCTGTAATGTATGGAGGGAAAATGGGAACTGTCCAGGCAGCCACTGGTATGTCATTTTTTAGTTTTGGAAGCTGCAGGCCCTGCACTTCCTATATAATCAGATATATTTATCCCTCTCAGGTCTCTGAGGTGGTTGAAGAATAGATATCTAGAGTCTCATAGTTAAATTTTGAGTTGTTTAGGAATCAAGAGGGTGTTCTGGATCTAAAAA
>CAJQZJ010032114.1:1419223-1433159 GCA_907164525.1 Lophiomys imhausi
TCTATCTATCTATCTATCTATCTATCTATCTATCTATCTATCTATCTATCTAACTATCTATCTATCTATGTCTGAGTTGGTTACAGGTGGTATACACACAACTATCCTTAGTTTTTCACATGGGTTTTGGGGATTGTTTCAGAGAAGAGTCATACAAAATTGCATGTGCTGTCTTTTGCTACAGATGTCTTTTAATTAAGAGATCTGAAACTTAGTGGGTTGAATTGTATCGTCTCCTCAAACATACTGAGGTCCCAATGGTAGAGTCTCTTTGAATGTAACCTTTTTATTAAAGGGATTTTACAATTTTGATAAAGTTAACACGATAATACATTGAATGTGAGTGTCCCTTACAACCAACGACTGGTTTATTTCTAAAGAAAAGGAAAATTAAAAAAAGAAAATAGGTGAGAGGGACAGAGAGAGAGAGAGAGAGAGAGAGAAAATGTGAAGGCAGATACATTGAAGGGATAGACACATGAAGCTAAAGAGTGTCAAGTATCAGCTTAGTTGTGTTTCCAAGAAGTACCAGAACAGAAAATAAGATCTAGAATAGATCTTTCCTTTGCAGCATGGTGCTGTAACCAATATGTGTTCTGACATTCAGCCTTTGGAACTACGAATGTGTTTCTGGAATTTTAAGCTGAGCAGGTCTATTATCCTTTAGTAGAGCAGTCTGAATAAGCAGCTAAAGGAACTAGTGCATAGGGAAGGAAATGTATGAGGCCTCATGAGATAGCCAATGTGTATACAACACCAATAAATGTGCAAACTTTGTATTAAGAGCCTTCTTCTTAAATGTGTTTAATATTTACAGATTGCACATCCCAATTGGGAACAACTATGACTTGTTTTCTAGAAATCTTATGCTCTGTCATTGTTCTATCCTTACATTATACGGAAAGACATATTTGGAAAAATCTAACATACTGGCAGTAACAGTCTAGTATCTCCTGTAACCTTGGTTTGAGGCTTTAGACAAGGAACCTTGTCGGGATCACAGACATGAGATCCTGGAAAGGTTTGCTCAGTATCTGGCATGGCCTGTCCAAGTTTATTATTTTCAGGGATTTAGACATGTTAGACCTTTACTTGATTCATAACATTGTATCTTCCTAGAAAATGACCTGTACTTGCAGAGGAGCCTCTGTGTACCTGATAGGTAACAAGGGTTTTGGAGGCAGTGAGCTTGAACTTTAATGCTCCTCTTCGTGCTGTGAGCCAGTGACTCAGTATATGAATAATCTCCTTAAAATAGATTGTAAGAAATCTGAGTTATGCAGCTGGCATTTGTAGTTTATTCACTTGTAAGTACCAAGTTGCAAATAACTTTAATTATGAAGTTTATTCTATTTGTATTTTGTGATAAATGAACCATATCTTTTACTACTAGATGATGTTCTAAGAATTAAAGGAAAGGAAGTCATTTGAATTTTAAATTTCTACCCCATCACATAGGAAATGAATATTTAAAGATGAACAATAAAATTAGCTTACACTTTTGAAAAATATTTCTGCTTATCAAAATCAGAGTTATAGAACCTTGACCTTTAAAATAAAAGACAGAGTTCCAGATAAGGTTGTGGTTGTATGTCATAGTTTCTGGAAATTTCAGGCCAAATGATACATACCCATTCTTCTTCCCTTTAAAAACCCAGCAGCGAAATCTGTAAGTCAGATGAGTGCTCTGCAGTGATTTTTATGGTGTGGGTGTCTTTGCTCTTTCCCATCTATGTGCATTCCCCCAATGGTATATAATCCCTGACAATCACCGACGCTTGCCTTGGCATTTGAAATTTATCCACTGAGAATATGATTAACTGCTGGGGCCAATGGAAAGACTCAGGACTGCCTAGTTTTGCTTTCTTCAGTCATGTCCCTTGTTGGGCACTGTGTGCAGAATGCTGAGAAATAGACACTACCCCTCCTTTATCGACTTTTATTTTGCTTTAAATGTTATAGTACATTCTGTCTACAGTTGGAGCAAGGGGCTTTTCCTACCAAGAGATAGGCTTGCCACTAATTCAATCATCTCCCACTGGAGATTCTTCAATGCTCATCTTCTACTTGGAGGAGAATAGGGGGTGCTGTCAGGAGTTGATATGTCTCAATATAAAAAGAGTCTAAAGTTAAGAAAACATCTTTGAATGCCATATTCTGCAGATCTCTTGAGGTTTTTGAAGAGTCCCTATCTATCTCTTATATTAGGATAAGCAGATGTTGATTGTCTCTTAGCAGCTTTATTTCTGATTAGCTTAGAAAATAATTATAATAGACTGTTGTAGTACCTAATACAATGACAGGCTTGCATGACTATTAGTTACCATTTCTTAATTATCCTAAACAGTTTATGACAATTAGTAGCAAAAGGCTGAAACTGCACATTTCATTTTTTTTCTTTATTCCGTAACCCTTCCATCCCATTTCTCTGGAGTGGAGTGGAAGCAGGTAAGTCAACAGCCTAGCTCTGCCAAGACAGGGTAGGTAAGTCCTTCATAATTCCTGCTCTACAATCAATGTCTGTCAGAGAAACGGGTCCAAACGACTGAAGAGTGATGCTGTAATGTATGGAGAGAAAATGGGAACTGTCCAGGCAGCCACTGATATGTCATTTCTTAGTTTTGGAAGCTGCAGGCCCTGTAATTCCTATATAATCATATATATATTTATCCCTCTCAGGTCTCTGAGGTGGTTTAAGAATAGACAGATAGAGTCTCATAATTAAATTTTGAGTTGTTTAGGAATCAAGAGAGTGTTATAGATCTATGAAGATGTTTTTAAAAATTGTGTTGCAAGTTAGTATGAAAGTTGAGTTATATATAGAACTTTAAACTCATGGAGATGGTTAGATAGTAGAATGTTAAAGTCAGGTGCCAAATACATATGGACTGGACATTGGGAATGTACACTAAGCCATATACCCCTCATAACTGTGGCCTAATTACTTCTGTTGTTTTGTATTGTATGTATTATTATAAGAGAAAGAGCCATGTGTTAGACTGAAAGGAGGAGCTGTTGGGGGAAATAAGATTCACTTTAAACTTAAAAAAAGGGGAGAGGATGGGGGGTTGAGGGTGGGACTGGAGGGGGGAGTAGGGAGGGGATTGTGATTGAGATGTAACTTGAAGAAATAAAAAATAAAGTAAAAAATGCAAAAAAATAACAATCCAAATATCAATCTCTGATGCACGTAGAGAAAGTTGTTCACCAGCTATCTAAGATCTTTCAACCCAATCCACTTTATGAATAGAATGAAGCATATCACTGTCAGATATCTACCTGAGTAACAGTGGTCTTACTTAGTTCTACCATTTGGTTTTCCTTCTGCTGGCATCAGGAGTTCCACCTTTTAGGTTCCTCCAGTTCATGCCAGGATTCATGCTTTTCAAATATATTCACATTTGTGGGGCAGAAAAGTATAGGAACATTTCAAGGATTGGCCACAGAGACCCCACCCCCACCCCACCACCCCAAGTTCCCTATATTGTTTCAATCTCATTGCCACTAGGCAGCCATGGGTTCCTTACATAAAGATTGGCATCTAATCTCCCTGGGAAGGGGAAACAGAATAGATTTCACAGGTGGACTCGGGGTGAGGGAGAAAATATTGGGAGAAACAACTGGAATTGGTAGCGGCATTTCATGGGTGAGCTGGATACCCAGTGCAATGGAAACTCCATAAATCTATGAGAGTAACCCTACCAAAGTCTCCTAGTAATGGGGGACATGGGGCCTGAAATGGCTGTCTTCTATAACCAGGCAAGTCCTCAAGAGGAGGGATTAGGACACCAACCCAGCCACAGAACCTTCAACCTACAGATTTTCCTGCCTGCAGAATGTTCTGGGACCAGAGTCTAGCAGAGGAGTCACAAAGGAGACCAGGGAGACCTCATTCACCAACTGATGGGGGCAGATGGTGATCCCCACAAGCCAGACATTAGGTGAATCTGAGGAGGAAGGATGAGAGGAGCCAGAGCAGTCAGGGACATGTCACAAGAACACAACCCACAGAATCAACTGATCTGGACTCATGGTAACTTGCAAAGACCCAGAAGCCTGTGGGGGTCGGACCTAGGTCCTCTGTATATATGTTATGGCTGAGTACTTTGATGCTTTTGTAGAAATCCTAGCAGTATGAGCAGGGGCTGTCCCTGACACTTTTGCCTACTTGTGGGACCCCTTCCCTACTACTGAGTTGCCTTGTCCAGCCTTAATGTGATGATATGTGCCTGGTCTTGTGGCTTGCTGTGCCATGTTTGCTTGCTGTCCCTGGGAGGCACTTTTCTGGGGTGAGGTAGAAGGAGGTTTGAATAGAAGAACATGGGGTGAGAGAGAGGCTGGAGGGAGGGGAGGGAAGAAAAACCGTGGCTGGTATGTGATGTATGAGTGAAGAATAAAAAAAAAAATTTAAAAAGAAAAAAAAATGTCATAGTACAGGTACGTAATGTGCATGGCAAATGTTCCATAGATTATGACATATATATCGATGCTGTGGCAGTATCTGTGTAAAATCCTGAAATTTTATAATGTAGTAGATTGCTGTGGCACAATCACCATGTGCTTTATAGAAGATAGGAGGGAGAAGGGAGGCAGTGAGTGTGTGAAGGGCTCAGACAATAGAAGTCAAAACAGAAGTTACTATCCTACTCATTGCTCTTCAGCTCATTGCCTACATGGATTAGCCAAGTAACTCAGGGCTCCCTGGTTCCTTGATATGCATATTTTATTCCTGCTGCCCCAAAGTGGTGTCAAGCAATCTTTGATGATATAATGAAAGTAGGATACAGGGGCTGGAAAGATTGCTCAGTGGTTGAGTGCGCACTGCACTTGCAGAAAACCTGCATTTGTTTCTCAGAAACCACATTGAGTAGTTCACAACCTCCTGTAACTCCAGCTCTATGGGATCTGATGTCCTCTTTTGGCCTCCATAGGCACCTGCACACATGTGCACATACACTACCCTTCACATAATTAAAAATAATAAAATAAATATTTTTTTAACCAAAAATAGGAATGAACTACTAGAGCACTTATAATTCAACCTTTAGCAATTAAGTAGGCATTGATGACTCTAGGGCACTTTAGATGAATGCACACCACGGAAAGTAGCTTATCCAGTAAAATTAAGTGAACACTTTGTGCTCAATAAAATAATAACCCAGAATCAAAGGTAATTGATGTATAATGATCCCAAGAATAAAAAGGAGGCTTAATCACTAAGAACTTGGCTTTCCACTTGGATGTAACTCTCAGGTCTTATACTCTCTAGCTACTCAGAGGACTTGGTTAATGCTTGCAAGACAGATGATAGTGTCCTTAACAAAAGAGACTCTTGATAAGCCATAGTAGTTATTATTAATGAGAGCTTAGAGATGGCTAGTTAGAGTGGGAGCTATGAGACAGGGGTCCATCCTAATTTGGTTTCCTGTTGTTGTGATAACTCATTTTGATCAAAAACAACTTAGGGAAGGAAGGGTTTGACTTAGGGTTCCTGAAGTCTAGAGTCAATCATTCATTGATATCAGCAAATTTCTCTGAAAGTATATGGATTATAGTTATAGAGGATGACAGGAGAATTCTGCATAACAAAAATCTTTACTTTTAGTGAAGAAAAAAGTAAGTATCCATTTATTGAATGAGTAAGCAGTTAGAATTAGCATTGATGCTTGGGGCTGAAGAAATGGGTCAGCAGTTAAGAGCACTGCTTGCTTTTCCAAAGGACCCAGGTTCAAATCCCAGCACCTACATGGCAATTCACAACTATCTATAATTGCTAGGCATGGTGGTGCATGCCTTTAATCCCAGCACTCGGGAGGAGGAGGATGATCTCTGTGAGTTCAAAGCCAACCTGGTCTACAAAGTGAGTCCAAGACAGCCAGTACTGTTACACAGAGAGACCCTGTCTTGAAAAAAAAAAAAAAAACAAAGGCATTGATGCTCTTCTTATTCCCAAACTGGAAATTGAGTAGACTCCACTCAAGTATACAGTAATAGTTGCGAGACAGTGAAGAACCCTTGGTCCCCTGAGGGGAAAGGGGTGTGATACAGTCAGTGGAACTCAGCAGTGAGGTGTTCTCTTCCCATGTGTAAGGGTCTTGGGCTGATTCTCTGCACAGCAGGTAAGCAGAATATATATATATATGCCTGAAATACATACACACACATATCTACATACATACATACATACGTGTGTGTGTGTGTGTGTGTGTGTGTGTGTGTGTGTGTGTGTGTGTGTATTCCAGGAAGCATTTTCCTCAAGGGGTCACTACTTACCCTTTAAACTTTGGATGTTAGGAGACCGCATATCCTACGTATCTCTGAGGCCCCAAAGGAGCCACATATAGTAGGGAAAGCAAGATACCAGCTCTGCTCATCATCCCAGTAAAATGGGAAATTGGCTGATGGTATAGCTGAGTAGAAAAGCATTTGCCTAACATATTTGACCCCATGGGTTTGGTTTCTATCCACCAAAAAATTAAAATTTAAAAATCCATTAAAAATTACCAAAAGTCTACTCCTTATATTCAATTAGATGATGGTCCAAAATATAGTTACTCTCTGTCTTGGTTAGTTTGATACAACTAAGAACCACATGGGAAAAGAATCTTAATGAAGAATTACCTAGACAACATTAGACTGTAGGAATGTACATGGATGTTGTCTTAACTGTTGATGAGTAGGAAGTAAGACCATCCCTGAATGTGGATGACACCATTTCATGGGCTACTCCCTGTGCAAGACTAGCAAAAGGTATATGAGAGGCAGGCAAGCAGTTAGCATGGGGGCTTTCATTTCTTTCTGCCCCTATGAATGTGGTGTGACCAGCTGCTTGTGCTCCTGCCTTGACTTCCCCACAGTGATGCACTGTAACTTGGACCTGTAAGCAGAAAAAATCCTTTGCTTTTATATTGCTGGTGGTCAGGATGCTTTATTAAACATCAGCAACAGAGAGGAAATTAGAACATTGCCTCATGCACATTAACTGTGAATTATTTTTCTTTGTACATTGTTGACACCTTTCTACTTAGTGTAGCCTGACAGATATGCTACTTCTTCCCACTTGTCCTAGGAATGAATGGGAGCAAGGGATGTAATAGATAAGGCAAACTTTGAACTCACGTGACTAACCTGTCCTCGGTGCATGGGGCTTAGCTCTTCAAAGGAAGAACAGAACCTAGTGCGGATATTGAAATTCCCCTTCAAAGACAATGCAGTCAGTGAACTTCAGAATGCTCAGACCCCTTATGGAACATTCATGCTTGGCAAACCCTACTCTCTGTACTCAATGGCACTCAGGGAATATTGAGAAAACGTTGCTGCAGAGGAGATAGCAGACTCCAGAAAGGAAGAACACAAACAGAAACACACTATTTTACAACGAACTAAATCACAGTAGTGTTGTTAAGAATGGAATCTGTTTCATCAGTAGTGCCTTGAGGTCTAGGGTGAGCACAAGCCTGAAGCATTCTCCTGGATCTTAGAGAGGATGTTCAACATGGCAGAACTCAGGCATGTGTCCTATGTCCTTGTGTGCTGTCATATGTGTCCCAGGCTGTCTTCTACAGGTGGTCCTCTAACTTGGTGTGTAGCCAAGGGTGAACTTGAACTTCAGATCAACCTTCCTCCTCTTTCTGAGGGCTGTATTTAGAGGCTCTCACCACTATACCTGCTTTACATGGTTCTGGATATTGAACCAAGGGGCTCGTGCATGTTAGGCAAGCCCTCTACCAACGGATCTACAGCCCCAACCCTTACCAGTTATGTTTTTATATCTTTAAGTCAGTAGTCTCATGAGGTTCAAGAGACAGAAAACACATTTTGTGTTTGAGATTATGGAAGCATGGAGATTGAGCATTTTGGCTCTTAAAGTATTGCCTATGCATTCTCTAGGAAAAAAGAAACCAATAATTTACATATAAATATGAAGGAAGAGTTGTTGTAAGAATTGAAACTCATGAAGATGGAGACTCACAAGTTCCATGGTCTGTTATGAATAGGTGGAGAAACAGGGAAGCCAAGTTTAAGTCAATAGCCTAAGAATTAAGGTTGAAGGGTCTCTTAGTTTCTTTTCCTATTGCTGTGATTAAAAATACTCTTACAAAAGCAACTTAAAAGAGAAAGGTACAGTTTATCACACAGTGGAAGTCAAGGCAGTAAGAGGTTAAAGCAGCTGGTCCCATAGCATCTATTAGGAATAGAAAGCAAGGAGTGATTAATGAATTTTCAGCTCACTTTTTTTTACATGTCACACACTCCAGGAATTGCCAGAGAATGGCCCACATTCTATCAATATGGTTCTTCCCATACCAATTAATGTCGTCCAGGTAGTCCCTCATAGGCATGCCCAGAGGCCCCTGGTGCAAGTGTCTCTAGATTCTATCAGGTTAACAATTAACAGGCCGGGCGGTGGTGGCGCACGCCTTTAATCCCAGCACTTGGGAGGCAGAGGCAGGCGGATCTTTGTGAGTTCAAGGCCAGCCTGGTCTACAAAGTGAGTCCAGGACAGCCAAGGATACACAGAGAAACCCTGTCTCGAAAAACCAAAAACAAAAAACAAAAAACAAAAAACAATTAACAGCAAGCATCATGGAGATACTAAGAGGATTGGTTGGTAAGGGCATGCAGTGGTTTAAATGAGAATGTCCCCTGGGAGTTCATATGTTTATGAACATAGGACTACTTGGTTCCCAGTTAGTGGTACTGTTTGGGGAGGTTGAGGAGACAGAGTCATGTTGACTGAAATATGTCGCTAGAGACACATTTACATTTGTAAATGTAAAGACTCTGAGCCACCTCCAAATCTCTCTGCTTATGACTGAGATTGTAAACTCTCAGTTTCTGTTTCCAGTACCATGTCTGCTGCTTGCTGCCACACTACCCCACCATTATAGACTTTTATTCCTCTAGATTTTGGAATCCAAATACACTCTTCCTTTTGTTAAGGAAGTTGCCTTAACAATGTTTTTTTCATTACAGCTACAGAAAAGTAATTATCACAGGGTGTAAGTCTCAGAAACCAAAGTTCTGAAAATTACAACCAAGGAAAGCTGGGTATCAGACATAGAAAAGAGAGGGAGACTTAACCCTGCCTCTACTTCTGCTTCTTGGTCCCTTCGAGGGAGAGAAAGTTAGATGATGTAATTCCCCTTGTTACTGGTCAATCTTCTTTGCTCTGTGAACTGACTCAGATGCTAGTCTTTCTTCTGGATAACCCCTCTCAGACACAACTAAGAATGATGCTTGAGTAGCAATCCCAACATCCTTCAGGCTGTTCAAATTGATGCATAAACTGAACCAACATATAAAGTAAACCTAGGTATTTTGTTTTGTTTCAATTTTGTTTTGTTTTCAGCCCTAAGTTCATGCTCAAACATTGCTCCTTTGCTAGGCAAGGACTACCCAAACTTAATAAACACAGGAAGCAAACTAAGGTTAAATTGGATGCTTATCGATTGCTCTTGCCAAATATTGCTATTGATATAGGAAATAATATTTTTGGAATGGAGAAGAGTAGTGTGTGTGTGTGTGTGTGTGTGTGTGTGTGTGTGTGTGTGTGCATGTGCATGTGTGTGTGCACATGTGCGTGTGTGTGCACCCACTTGTGTGCATGTAGGCATACATATACACGTATGTTTATGTGCTTGCAAAGGCCAGAAGTCAGTAACCATTATCTTCGCTCTCTGTCCATCTTATTCTCTCACTGGACTTGGAGCCTACTGTACTGGTTAGCTTAGGAGCTCTGTGTTTTCTCCTGTCTCTTTTCTCTGCAATGAGATTACAGATGCTGCCATCACACATAGCTTTTACGTGGGTTCTATACATCCATACTGAGGTGTTCATGCTTGCCTGCTGAGCTCTTTACTGACTGAGCCAATACCCCAGCCCCGCAGCACAGCCTTATTTTGATGCATTAAAGCCAACAAACATTTAAGGCATCAAAAGAAATATTTATCTGAATAATGTTGGGCAGACAGTGCTAGAAAACCTAGCCCATGTGAAGTCACATAAAGCCAAGGGAGAAAGAAGATAGCATCATACAGTTCTGTTCTGAATCTGTCTCTGCATACAAGCTAGTGTCAGGGTCTAGAACAACCTGTGTTGACCATTTTCTTCTAAACTAAGCAAACCTTTATGTCTCTTGTTTGGGGGATGCTCTACATCAAGTTTCAAAAACCATAGGCATTCACTGTCGTCTATCCTATGTGATGTCTTCATTCTCTCTGTCTTCCCCTCACTCTTAGTGGGGGTTATGACAAAGTCTCACTCTATAGTCCTGGACAGGAACTGGAATCTGGAACTGGAACTGGAATCATAGGTATCCTCCTTCCTCAGCTTTCTGATAGCTAAGGTTAAGATGTATACTATTACACCTAGCTTTTTCTCCATTTTCATCTCACTCATATATCTGTAGGCTGCCTCCTCTTTCATGTTCTCTAGAAAAGGATGCATGAGCTTTCCTTCTATAAGACCACAGGAACACATTCTGAAATGTACGTAGTGTTATTTTAAACTGGTAATTAGATCACATATGTTGTATCAAAGTTACATCCTTTTCTTGTTTCTTTCATTCTTTCCTTTTTAGTGTATATATGTGCGTGATCTCAAGCATTCTGATACACTGTAGTGTGTTTATGTAAACACATGTAGAGGTCAGAAGACAACTTCATGTTCTGTTCCTCTAAACCTCCCTTTTTGCTTGAGATAGGGTTCCTCACTGTCCTGGAACTTTGCCAAGTAGGCTAATGTAGCTAGCCTCTAAGCTTCCAGGGATCTGCCTATCTCTAGATCTCATCTCAATGGTGCTAGGATTGCAGGTGTAATCCCAAAATGGCTGTACTCAGTTTCTTTTACATGGATTTTGGGGATTGAACTTGGTTCCTCATACCTGTGAGGTAACTGAATCATCTCCTAATCCCTGTGTATACTTTCCTATTCTCCTTAGCATTCTGCCATTTGTTTAATTTTTTAAAAAGGAAACTATTTTAAATTATGTGTATGTATGTGTGGCTGTGTATGGATATGTGCATGTGAGTGGAGGTGGCAACAGAGGCCAGGTGTCAGATCTGCTGGAATTGCAGGTGATTGTGAACTGCCTGGCATGGGTGCACATGCCAATGTACAGAATGTAACGAGCAGGTTGTGTTTATGTTCTCAAGGAAAAATATGTGTCCGCCATAAGCTGCCATCATAATATCTGTCGGAATTGTGCTTTCGAGTCATTCATCGCCTCAGAAGTAAATAATTTTCTTGATGTGTTGTAGAAAAACACATCAACTTGTAGAACCATGATGGTGTGATTATAGTAATTATCAGAGGGAGCTCAGGGAGTTCCTCCCATTGAATTCTGTTCCGAGTCGTCATCGAGTCACATGGTGGAGACGATCCGAGATGAACAGCCTCGAAGACATATTTTCAACTGTGGGAGAAAGGAAGGGCTTCAAAGGCAGATTTGATTGGCAGTTCTATTCTGGCTGACCCTTGGGGGCAAATTGTAACAATGGATTTTGAGTTTGAAAAAGGATTATAAATGATGTAATAAAATATGAAATACAAAAAAGTCAGTTTTTTTTCTTGTAGAGATGTCAGACAAGTGAGATTTTTAATTTAAAATCTGAACAGGAATGATGAAATTGTTCTCCAAAAGTATAAGAGTATCTTTGATCCATATTTTCAAAACCACTTCACAAATCATCTCTGGAACATTTGCTTGCATAGTATGCAAATGATGCATTAATATTTTGCATTGATTGCTAATGATACTAATTATTTCCATTCATTTACTTTAATATATTTCTCTATATACATTTTTCATAATTTTGCTCATCATCCATTGGTTTATAAGAATTCTGTCAGGATACTCCTGGTACTGCCCATAACTCTTACTGGTCCTTACACTTCCTCTATAGTGATTTTTGGTGTACTGATGAAGTAAATTTTTATGCAATGAAATCTGTAATTTTTCTTTACTAGTTTCTTGAAAATACACACAAGCTTTCACGTTTCCCATGTATGCACATGTAATTGTATACAGCACTTCTATTTAAATATGTGATCTCAGCCTTATTTAAACTCAGTGTGTAGTAATCATTTCATGACCCTATCACATTCTGCTCCCATTCAAAATACTTGCTATCTCATTTTCTAATTGCCTGTGCATCTTCTATGTGCTTAAACATTTTATTTAATCTTTAAAAAATATTTCCAGTTATTGATTGTAGTTGCACTCCCACAGAACATTGGTGTTACAGTTGTGCATTGTTATGCCCAACTTTTACTTGGGTTCAGAGAATCCAAACTCAGGTCCTCATGTTTGGGCAGAAAGAATTTTGCTGACTGAGGCTCTCACCAAATCTAATTATCATGCATTTTACAAGACTCTCTCTCTCTTTCTTCTTCTCTCTCTGTCTCAGTCTCTCTGTCCCTGTATCTCTCTCTGTCTGTCTCTCTCTTTCTTTTCTCTTTTCTCTCTCCTCTCTCCATTTTCTTCCTAGTCTTCCTACATAGAAATAAATTATGTGAGGCTTCTATGTATGAGTGAATTGTGTACACTGGTAATCAGTGGTTACATATTTATGTCAACATTTTCTGATTATGTTCCATCTGTGAAATTTGAAATCACAAACTCAATCCCAGCTCCAGGAGATAACAGATGAAATATGAGGCAAGGAATAGGGAGGACGTGCTACTGATTGCTTTCTGGAAGACTCAATTTGTAAGCTAGAGGGAACCCATATCTTTCCCAGATGACCTTTCTTGTTACATTTTCTGTACTTTTTTTTCTTCTGGCAAGGAAATTATCACAAAAGTTTGTGGGAGACTGTCTGATTCTTGGAACTGCATATGTTACACAGTGCAATTTATAGCAGCTTTCTGCAAATAATTTATCAGTGCTGTTGTTTAATGTCCTATAAAAGAAATACCAGTTATGCTCCTTGAAGAATATTGAGTACCTTTCTCCCCATGCAATTCTGTCCTGCTGACATTTAATTCTGATACTAGGCTGCTCCTAATAGTTATGTCAAAAGTGTAGTGTGGGGCCTCTTCCTTGTTCCTAAGTCCTTTGGCACCCATCACATTTTCTAGTTTTATTGCCTGCTGTTTAGTGGATTCTTAGCCATCTGCTTCTAGCTTAGTACTGAGATTCAAGCATTGTATCTCAAGAGTGCAGTGGTAACAGATAGATGTTCAACATCCTTGCTCTCAGTGTGCTCCTTAATTTTCTTGACATATGACATCTTGTAAGTTGTTGTGTCTCTGTTTAAATATTGGGGTGGGGAGAGGAAGAGATGGCTCAGTAGTTAAGAGTGAATATGGACCTTGCAGAGGACAGGAGTTCAGCTCCCAGCACCCAGGTCAAGTGGTTCACAAGAGCCTGTAATTCAAGAGGATCTGATGTCCTCTTCTGGCCTCTGCAGTCAAGACAATTGCATTCATGTACACATTCACACACACACACACACACACACACACACACAATTACATTTCTTTTAATCTTAAATTTTTCCATGTATGTATATGTGCAATCTGTATGCATGCATGCATATTTATGAATGTGGAGGCCAAAAATAGAAGTCAAATTCCTTCCTCTATCATACTTCATCTTATATTTTGGTATAGAGATCACAGAATATGGAGCTCACCAGTTATCCATACTGGCCAGCCAGTGAGCTTCAGGAATTCTCCTGTCTCTACCTCCAGCACTAGACTTATAAGCAAGTATCCCCACACCCAGATTCTTATATGGGTGCTGGGGATTCAAACTCAAGTTTCCATTTCTTTTAATTGAAACATAATTATGTAATCTCCCCCATCCCTTTCCTCCCTCTAACCCCTCCTATGACTCCACCCTTCACTTCCTAAGTCTTAGAGCCTTTTTCTTTGTTACTGCTACACACACACACACACACACACACACACACACACACACACACACACA
>CAJQZJ010032114.1:1433169-1462603 GCA_907164525.1 Lophiomys imhausi
ACACACACACACACACACACACACACACACACACACACACACACACACATGCATCCCAATATACAGATGTAACCAGCTTAATCTGTTTGGTGCAGTTTGTATGTATATGTATATACATGATTTCAGGGCTGGCCACTTGATATTGGATAATCAATTAGTGGGCAGGTCCCTGGGGAACACTAATTCTCCCTCTCCCAGAAGTCATTAATTTCTCCCTATTTCTTTGTCTAGGGATTCAGCCCCTTGAGATTTCCCTCTTCCACATTAACATGTCTATTATTCTTATTCAGGACTTGTTTAGGCTGCGAAATACTGTTGCAGTATCTTGAATAGAGATTTCCTGTCATTTCTAGAAAGCACAATCTCATCACAGATTTTATGTTCCTCTGGCTACCCCCTTTTCTATGACGTTTTCTGAACCTTAGTAATAATCCCCCTGTATACTTAGGTTTTTATACTGAAAGAATTCAGACTGTGCCTATGTATGCTGTATGTGTCTGATGTACATATGTGTGTGGGAATACCTGTATGTGCACATGTATACACTAATATTTTGGGTATTTGTTTCTGTTATTCTCCATCTTATCCCCTTGAGACAGGTCACTCTATGAAAGTTGAGATAGACTGGGAGCCAGCAAGCCTCAGTGCCTTTGACTTCAGAATGCTGGGGTTTCATGTGTGTGACCATACTCGCTGTTTTGCATGGGTGCTAGGTGGTAAACTTGGTTCCTCATGCTTGTACAATAAGCTGATCATCTAACCCCAAACCTAGAGTTTCTGTGAGGAAAATAAAGATGGAAGCCTCCATCTCCATTTTTGGGTGAAAATAGAGAAACAAAAGACCAATTAACTGAGGCTGAAATGGATGTCACATGTTTTCTTTAAAAGAAAAAAAATCACTAACATTGATTCCCTACACTGTGTTGGGTCTTGGGCTGGTTGCATATTCCTAGATTATTGCACTCTGAAAATACTGACTTACTGAAAAGAATTACTGGTTTTTTTTTTGTATGTGTGCTTTGTATGCACATGTAAGGAGGATATCAGATGTTCTCACCTATCACTCCCCACGTATTCCTTTGAGGCAGGGTCGCTCCCTCAATGTGGGATTAGGTTGGCCTCCATCCTGTCTCTGCTTCTTTTAGCACTGGAGTTATTGGAAGGTGAGTAACCACAGCTGGACTTTTGCATAAGTGCTCTGTTTTAAGCCTTGTGGTTGAACAACAAGTGCTCTTACCCACTGTGCCATCTCCCCAGCACCACTCTGTGCATATTTTACAAATAAAGAGACAGACAATGTGTTAAAACTTACCTGCCATTAACAGCTGCTGAATGATGGGCAGCAATGATTGACTTCTTAGAGATTCAATGCAGTTAAAACTTCCTCCGGGATCAACTGAAGATATAGCAGTCTGGGATGCATTTGATGCATTTGTGATCTATCCCGTTAAAATGGATCTGCTTTTATTTTAGAACAAATGAAAGTACATTTAATCTGATGATCGCTGCAATAACTCTCTCCTGATTGAGATTCATGAGGACACAGTTATTTATGTGAGGAAGATAAAGCAGCATTTTGGAAAAGTCCCACTCAACCACTGATAGTCTTAACGTGTGATTCATAAAGTGAAGGCTTTGTAAAGGAAAAGATGTGGAGTGTTTCATTACTTGTGTTTTAACATTTGTAATACAGCGCCGCATGATAAATGAATCAGGTTATATTGATTAGTTTTTTGCTGCACTCAGTAATCATTTTGGTTTCTAATCAGTTGTGCCTGGGAGCAGGCATTAAACAAATGGCTTAATTACAATGAGAGGAAATGTCTTTTTTAGTTTCAAGTAGTAGCTGTGAAGATAAAAGCAGACACATTTCATTGGTGTCTCACTTCTAATTGATGATAAAGCCATGCATGTGTGGAGAGCTGTGCTTGTCTTGCTATTTCTGCATTTGGTCTCTTTGCAAAAACTTCACTAGAGACTTCTTTAGTCATTACTGCTGTTTTGATTCCCTTAACATTTTCCCCATTACTATATTCATATAAAAGAGGGTCTTGTTAGGGATGTGGGAATCCCAAGCCCCTTCCTCTTCCATGCTGGTGTGATTTCATGCAGATTTTGTGCAGGCAACTTACAGCTACTGTGAGTTCCTGAGTATAGCAGTCCCAATATGTCCAGAAGATACAGATTTGCTCAGGTCATCCTCAACTTTGGGTTCTTGCAGTCTTTGAGCTCCCTCTTTCTTAATGGTCCCTAAGCCTTGGGCATGCTAGTAGTGGGGTCATATAGATTTCTCATTTGTGGCTGAGCATCCATAACGAGATATGGAGCAGGTGGCTTCTAGAAGATGAGTCAGCTTTCTTTGAGAGTGTGGCATTGAGGCATCACCCACTCTCCAGAGATGGCTCCACACTCAGGAATATATGGGCAGTGTCAGTTGAACTTAGTGTGTTACAAAAGCAAGAAACACAATGTCAAAGAGTAGATGGTATGGGATAGATCTGAGTAGAGTGAGAGGGAGGCATCAGATAGATATGATCAAGATACATTAGATGAAATTCTCAAAGAATCCCCTATTCTACTCCAAGTAGAAGATGAGCATCGAAGAATCTCCAGTGTGAGATGGTTGAATTAGTGGCAAGCCTATCTCTTGGCAAGAAAAACCCCTTGCTTCAACTGTAGACAGTGGGCTGTCCAAAAAGGACAAAACTTGGAAGCAGGTAAGTCGACAGCCTAGCTCTGCCAAGACAGGCTAGGCAAGTCCTGCTCTACAATCGATGTCTCTCAGAGAAACGGGGCCAAACGGCTGAAGATTGATGCTGTAATGTATGGAGAGAAATTGGGAACTGTCCAGGCAGCCACTGGTATGTCATTTCTTAGTTTTGGAAGCTGCGGACCCTGCACTTCCTATATAATCAGATATATTTATCCCTCTCAGGTCTCTGAGGTGGTTGAAGAATAGATAGCTAGAGTCTCATAGTCAAATTTTGAGTTGTTTAGGAATCAAGAGGGTGTTCTGGATCTAAGAATAACATGTTTTAAAAGACGTTTTCTCATAACTGTAGGAAAAGTTATCGACTTTCTTAATCCTTTATCATATCCATGAAAGATGATTGAGTTGAGCCAAGTTTGGTTCCTATTGTGGTTAGCACTGATTATTAAGTAGATTGTGAACTAGATTATTATCAAAAAGCCTAGATTATTGATTATTAACTAGAAAGTCTAGAATTGCCTGAGAGTCCCAAGAAAGGATTGCTTATGATATGTTGGCCTGTGGTCATGTCCGTAAGGAATTGTCTTAATTAAGGTAATTGATGTGGGACAAACCCAGCCTATTGCATGTAGCAGCATGTTTGCATTTATTTCTATCTGCTCTTAAGTAAGAATATGATGTGACGAGTGACTTCAAACTCTGGTCCTTGTGACTTATCTGCTGTGAGACACTGCAATCTGGGACTTAAAACTAAAGTAAACCCCTTACTTCCCTGTCTTAGTCAGTGTTCTATTCCTGCGAAGAGACACCATGACCACCGAAACTGATTTCAAAAAGCATTTAATCGGGGCCGGCCTTACAGTGTCAGAAGTTTAGTTTATCTACATCATGTGGGAAGCGTGTAGGCACACAGACAAACATGGTGGTTAGGGTTCTACATACAGATCCACAGGCAGCAGGAAGAGAGAAAGAGTCTGGGACTGACTTGAGCTTTCTTAAACCTCAAAGCCAATCTCAGGTTACATACTTCCTCCAACAATGCCATACCTGGTTCAACAAGGCCACATGTATCCCAACAAGACCACTCCTCCTAATTCCTTTCACTAGTGCTACTCTCTGATGAACCAAGGATTCAAATACATGAGCCCGTGGAAGCCATTCTTATTCAAAACACCACATTCTCTAAGTATCCTTTTGTTAGAATATTTTACCACAGCAATAGAAATAAAAGTAGAGCAGTTCCCAACATGTATTCTTGCAAATGGACTTTCTTATTGTCCTCTTCCCCTTTATTTTAATTCTGATTGTGTAACATATTTACCTCTTATAGAATATTCTAGTAGCTCCATGCTCTTGGAGCAACATCTTTTAGAATCAAAATAGTTGCTGACATTCCAGCTGTAACAATGTTCAGTATTTAGTAATCACAATACCCACCAGAATAAATAACTGTAAAATATAGGTACAGAATAGCGTTTGATAAAATATCACTAATAAACATTTTACACTTTCCCCTAGATAATAGTAAAATTCCAATTTCCTTCCCTTCACTACTTTAAAGCACGCTTTATTATTTTTATTTTATATGTGTGTTTTGCATTATATGTTTGTGTGTTTGTGCCTATAAATGAGTGAAGACATGTATCTATAAATTCATAGGCTAGAAAAAAAGATGTGTTTCCTGGAGCTGGAGTCACAGGTGGATGTAAGCCTGGATTCTGGGAATAGAACCAGAATCCTCTGCAAGAGTAGTACATGCTCTTAATGACTGAGCAATCTTTCCAGTCCTATATTCACTCCATTTTAGTAGTCTCTCTCTCTCTCTCTCTCTCTCTCTCTCTCTCTCTCTCTCTCTCTGTGTGTGTGTGTGTGTGTGTGTGTGTGAGATGTTGGTTTTGTTTGGAGATCAGAGGGCACCCTTAAAATCCTACCCCGTTATCTTCTTCTACTTTTGTTTGAATCAGGCTGTAACTCATGAAGCAGGTTAGCATGGGTGGTAAGTGCACCTTCAGGGATCCCCCTATCTCTGCCCCCCATTTTGCCATTGCTGGCACTGTCACCATGCATCACCACACCCAGTTCTTCACATGGGTTCTCAGGATCTGTCTTAGTTAGGGTTTCTACTGCTGCAACAAAACACCATGACCAACAAGCAAGTTGGGAAGCAAATGTTTATTCAGCTTCCAGTTCCACAATGCTGTTCATCACCAAAGGAAGTCAGGACAGGAACTCATACAGGGCAGGAACCTAGAGGCAGGAGCTGATGCAAAGGCCATGGAGGAATGCTGCTTGCTGACTTGCTCCTAATGGGTTGATCAGCCAGCTTTCTTATAGAACCCAGGACCACCAGCCCAGGCTTACCATGTTCTAGGTCCTCCCTCACTGACTGCTCATTAAGAAAAGGCCTTACAGCTGGATCTACTGGAGAGGCCTTTTCTCAATTGAAGCTCCTTCCTCTGATGGCTCTAGCTTGTGTCAAATGACATAGACCCCCTCAGTACAGGATTCAAACTCTGGTCCTCCCCAACCAGTCAGACAGGAGGTTTCTGTTCTCTTCAGAAATGTTCACTGTAGTTGCTCTTAGATTTGACATAATAGTGACATAGTTTCCGAGGAAATTGATAAATCAGTCACTTTAAGTGCTATTCTCCCATCTTATTTGTAGCAGCCACTCAGATGCATCTCTCCTAGTTCAGTTTCCCTTTGTTAGTGGACTGTTTCTGACTAGGAGGAATCCATTTGTGTCCTTTATCAACCAGAAATCTTCATTTGGTCTGAAATATGGACTTTGTGAATTGTCAGTGGCCATCCTAATGGTGGACTCAGAGCTTAGAACAAAGCATCTCAGACAAAGTCTGATGACATCCTTGTAGTCCCTGAAATCTAAATGCATGGCAGTTGCCTCAAAGCATTTTGTTAGGGAATGACTTGAATGAAATTTTTAAATTTTAGTTGCATGGTGAAGAGAGAGTGAGATACAAAGAGATGTGTAGTTGCTGTCTGTTGTAGGGCAAAAGTCAATCTTGGCTGTGAGTGCAGAGAACACTTTCAGGGAGGTTCAAAATGCTGTGTGTAATTATTCCTTTGTCCCCTGTAAGGTACGTGAGTAATTGTTTTCTACACAGTTTTGTTTCCATTGTGACCGTTTTAAGTTGTCTTTGTTGGACTTCTCCTGCTTGTGCTGCTGGATTTATTTAGACTTAAATATTAGTAAAACGCTGCTAGGGAAACAACTTAGGGTAAGAATGACCTTGCAGATTTCACCCAATTACATTCGTAAAGAGCTAAAAAGAAACCTCTACTGTGTTTTAGAAAGAAACCAGGCATGGAGGAGAAGGACTTATAGTCAAATAGCTAGCTGCCTCCTAACTGTACGTCCTTAGGTGATTTTTATAAACCCTTTGGGCTTCTGTTTTCTTATCTTTAAATTGGAAATGACAGTAGTTGACTAAGTGCCCATGAAGAATTAAATAAACCATCTGCTCCCAAATAGTCTAGCCTGGGACATTGAAGAAACCTAATAAACACGACTTTCTTTTCTATGACCAAATGTACAAGTGGTGATGGAATATTGAAGGTGTGTATTGAAACTTGCTGCCAAAATTAGCTTAAAATTAAAATTCTAACTTACCGGTGTCAGAAGTCTCTCCATTGTAACTAACAGGCACTAAGTTTTACCCTATAGAAGACAAGAGCACAGAGATTCCAGATGCCTCATAACACTTAATCTATAGGTCAGTGGCCAGGAAACCTTATCTACAATGGTCCAGACAGTAAATATTTAAATATTTTATTCTTATTTATATATATGTATGCCTGTCTCTGTGTGTGAATGTGGCCACATGTATGCAGGAATACATGGAAAGCAGAAAAAGGTGTAGGATTCCCTGGGTTTGGATTTAGAAGCAGCTGTGAGCAGCCCTATATGTGTTCTAGGAAGAGGACTCAGATTATCTCTAAAAGCAATAAGTGCTATTTAATTGCTGTCTCTCCATTTCCCATCCTATGATTCTTAAGAATTGATATAGTGATCATCTTTCTATTATAGTATTTCTTAGGTAGAGCAGACTCCTTGGACAACTGCTACTAAAATAAGCCAATGTTTTCAAATAAGTGCATGATACAGGAAATAGTACTGCCATTCATGACATGGTCCCCAAAGACTTTTTAAAAACTAGGTATGTCCTGAAGGACATTTATAATAGGATGTAGTTGATTGGAATTAGTTTGCAAAAACATATCTAGAACACACCTGTGGGCATGTGGGTGCTTGATATTCACATGGACTTGTCTCTTGGGGTTTATCTATTGGAAGAAATTTTCTATGTTCTGGAGCAGTGTTTAGGCTCAAAATGTTATGGATTGAATCTCAATTTCAAATGAGGGAGATTGCCAATGCGCAGGTTTTAATAAAAATGGATGCTTCTGCAGCTAATGTCCCCTCTGGGAAACTCCTGCAACCTGCCTTCATTGCTGTCTTTACAAGCCTAAGACTGATTTTCTCACTTTCCTGATTGCCTATGTGTTTATTGTCAAAACCACATTAGCACAGCTTTGACAAGTCTGGGTCTTGTGTTCTGTGAGCTTCCCGAATAGATTATAATAATGAGTTCTATCACTCTTTTAAAAATTTATTATTTTATTTTTTGAAGTCAATATATGATGAGATCACTCCCTCTCCCTTTCCTCTGTCTAACCCTCCCACAGCCTGTTTTATTCCCTCTTAAATTCAGGTGTGTGTGTGCGCGCACACACGTGCATGCGTGTCTTTATATGCATACATATGTAAATACAACTTGCTCAATCTATTTAGTTCCTTGTGTATATATGTTTTAAGGGCTGGCCGATTGGTATTATATAACAAGTTAGGAGGCTCATCCCTGGGGAAGAGCATTCTTCCTCACACTCTCAGCATTTGTTAGTTGCTTGTAGTTCTTTGTTTATGCATTGAGCCTTCTCAGATTTCCTCTCTCCCATGCTAACCTGTCCATTGGTATTGCATTCTTGTACAATATTACATGTTCTGTGTCAGAATATGCTTTTACGTTTTAACTCTTTTCTGTTTTACATTTTCCTTTTCTTTCCTGTTCCATTCTTTTATATTCCTTTCTGTTTTTGAGACAGGGTCTTATGTAGCCCAGGTTGGCACCAAACTTATGGTGTAGCTGAGGATAACCATGAACTCCCTATCATCCTGTCTCTGCCTATTCTGTGCTGAGAAGACAGGAATGTACCACCATATCTAATTTATGTGGTATTGGGATGGAACCCAGGGCTCCACGCAGACTAAGCAAGCACTCTCCCAACTGAGATACAACCCAAGCCTTTCTTTCTTTTTGAAGAAAAGGGGAGGAAAGAAGAAATGAAAACAATAAAGGTTAAATCTTCCCAAAGCCTAATAAATAGATGCATGAAAATGTCATAATGAAACTAACTTTTGTTCAAATAATACATTGTAAAAATGAAAGATACATACGATGAATAAAAATGGGTTTGCTTCTTTGTGTGAACTCATTTCACGTCTCTTTAGTCATTATGGCATGGCTGTTTGATAGAAGCACATGTTACATGCTTACATAGATGTCATAAAGGACAGTGCTCGTCAGTGAGTATAAATTGTAAATGGAAAGCAAACAGTCTTTCAGAAAATATAGCAATATTCATTTTTTAACCAATTAATTTTATCCCTTTACAGAATTTTCTCATAAGAAATTCAAAAATCTTTCAACCCACTAAATTGACATTGAACTACAAATATAGATTAGGTCTTAGGAGAACATACTACCAAGGTTTGATCCCAGATTTAAATGAAGTTTTATGGAGAAGAGGCAAATTTTCTCATAAGTGATGACTACTCCTTGTTTTCTGATTTTATGACTTGGTTTCCTACCACATTCTCTTTACCATAAATTATCTCCTGCTTCTCTATATTTAGATCATCATAGTTACTTCTAAAGTAAATTAGTCCAATTTGACCCACTTAGCAGGTCCATAGTAAGCCCATGTGTGTGTATGCACATGTGTAATTTTAGAGTATATGCAAGTGCACATAGAAGCCAGAGATTAACTCTGAGTGTTGTTCCTTATGACATTATATCTGTTCCTACTTCCCTCCCTCTCTCCCTCCCTCCCTCCCTCTCTCTCTCCACCCTTATATCCTCCCTCCCTCCCTTCCTCCCTCCCTACCTTCCTTCCTTTCTTGAGACTGGCTTATCTCACTGGCATAGGGCTGGGTGATTAGGCTAAGCTAGATGGCCAGCAAGCTCCCAGGAGCCTCTCTCTGTCTCTACCTCCCCAGTGTTGGCATCACAAGTGTCCTCCACTATACCTGGCTTTTCACATGGCCGCTAGGGATGAAATTTAGGTCTTCACATCTGTCCTGTTTTAGCTATGATTCCACTGATTTTTTTGGTGTGGTCGTTTGGTTATTCATTTTTAGATTTCTAAAACCACATACCTGGTAAGCAATAGGGATTATGTAGCTCTATATCCACATTCAATACTCTATCTCCATTTATTTTGTCTTATGGATATACTGAAGTCTTCTCTAGTTTTGAGTGCTATACTTGTATGTTATTAGGGTGGAGGGAGGAGTACTGGGAAGGAACCCCAAACTTAAGCATAGTAGACCTTTGCCACACCATAAACTATTTGCCCAGGTTTGATTCTCCCATTGAAAAATAATATTAATTATATTATTAGGACCAGAAAGACTCATCAATGTTAATGAAGAGCAAAATAATTTTATGTGTCCCTGTTTCCCAGTGGAGGACCATTTATAGACGCTTGTTATAATTGTACTTCTGATCACTAGAAGTTCTCTTAAAAGAAATGCCATCATGACAAATGGATGCGTTATGTAGGGTAACTCCATTATGCAACAGCAGGGAATAGCTGTGCATTGGAGCAAAAACTTCAGATATATTTTACAGACCCCAGGGTGGAGCAAAATAGACTGAGCATGTTTCTATCCTAGTTTTAAGATTGTTTTAAGTGAGGAAAGCATTTTTTTTTATTTCTTTGTATCTAACATTGCTATCATAAAAACAATGTTCCATATATTTAAATTTTTGTTATTCTTATGTATGAATATGTTGGGAGTGTGAAGGTAAAGGATCTTCACTCTGTGTGCAGTACCTACAGAGACCAGAGAAGATGGACAGATCCCCTGGAACTGGAGTCACAGACAGTTATGAGCCACATGACAGAAGTGCTAAGGACTGAACTCAGGTCCTTTGAAAGAACAAGTTCTCTTAAACTCTGAGCCATCTCTCCAGCCTCGGTGTGTTTGGTGTACCTTATATCTTCATTAACATCTGGCTGTGAAATACAGCTGTGGCATTTGGTTGTAATGATAAGAGGAAGTAAATACCACCTTGCTTGGGGGAGTCCATTCCTCTCATTTATGGATAGTCCGTGAAGCTGACAAATTACTCATCTAGGCATTAGAAGGTAGAAAAGGCTTACACAGACACAAATGTGTGTGACTTGACTTGCTCCAGGCCTTCGGGGAGTCGTATGCTAAAAACTTTCAGGCCCTTGTGCTCATATCTTTGACTAGTTGACATGATTTTCAGATCTAGGCTCTGTTGCCCTTATTTTGTTATTTGGCTCCTTTGTTTGTGTGTTTTGTTTATTTCAGAAAAATAAAACAACTTTATTTTTGTTTGAGGTCCATGAATAAAGTCAAATGACAAGTGTATGGATTCAGTTCTCTCCTTCCACCTGTTCCTCAGTCCCACATGATTGAATTCATGTTTTCAGGCTTAGAAGAAAACTCCTTGACCAGATGACCCATGTTGTGACCTCCTCTTGCTTTGATTTTACCCTCTCCTCTAAGGGCTAAGACTCTGTAACAACTGTTCTGGCTAGTCAAATCCAAGTCATTCTTAAAGACTGTAGATTGAGTGCTAGGAAGGTGACTCTAGGTGGTGTATGCACCTACTGCTGTATATCCAAGGCTGTCTGACTCTGGAGCTCAGAAAGCTGGAAATGGTTGTGTGCACTTGTAACCCCAGCCATAGGGAAGTGGAAACAGAGGGAACCTTGGGGATTCCTGATCATCCAGTCTAGCTTACTCAGTAAGTTCAGGTTAGTGAGAGAGTCTTTATCAAAAACCAAAGTGGATATTGCTGAAGAATGACAGCTAAGAAGGATGAACTACTGGCCTCCACACATATACATATACCTGGATGCTCACAAACTTGTACAAACATGAGAATGAAGACTAAGAAATGTCTTTAGATTTCAAATTCCAGCTAAAACTGAGACATTTTAGATACTCATTCAAATAAGGTTCTGTGGTTTTACACTATTCTAGATTACCATGTACCTTAACCTTTAATTATAAATTCAGTAACATTTAATATTTACCATAATCACAGATGATCATTTAATTATATAGCGTGCACAGTAGCCAACAGCTAGAGATGTTCACCCAGGGTTTACCATGGAGTATGACTTGACTATAGTCATGTTACAGTGATAAGACTTCTGGGTAGCTTTGGATATGTCCTCTACATCAGAAAATGTTCTCCTTTTTATTAATGAGAGAGAGAGAGAACGTGTATGTACAGACATGAATGAACCATGATGTATGTGTGGAGGTCAAAAGACAATCTTCATGTTGGGTACTAACCTCTCACCTTGTTTGTCTGCTGTGTATCCATGGCTATCTGACCCACAAGCTTTCAGGCATTCTCCTGTCTCTGTGTCCAGGTTCCATATGGGAGTATGGGGATTTCTTATTTGTGCTGTGCTGTATCCTGCACCTTTGTGAGCTTTGGACATTCAAACTTAGGTCCTCAGAGTAAGGACTTTGTCCACTGAACTGCCTTCCCAGCATGCTTACATTTTCAAAAGTGAAAATGTTAGTAGATATGTAACTTATGCCAACATTTCCAAGATCTTTAGCATTTCTTGTAAGATCTTCTCAGGAGACAGAAAGATATGAACATTTGATAAATGTCTCAATATTAAAATATTAATGTAGTTGCTGAAAAGGTGACTCAGTAGCTCAGAGTTCACACTGCTTTTCCAGAGTGCCTCTGTAGTCAACTGCACCCACACGCATATACAGATAGACACTCAAGCATACACATAATTTAAAATAAAAATAAACTTTAAGAGCTAAACCTATCAACATATATCTTCCATTATTTTTAGTAAAATCTTTGCCTCTATGCGACCATTTCCCATATGCTAGATACAAAACTTTTTCTCGGTCTATTTCCAGGTAGGGCTGGATTTTGTGGGTTTCACTCTTAAGGTAACATTGAGTCAGGCCCCTGGGAGACAGAATTTAGGAATGCCTTTCTGACCCTTATGTACAAATATCCTTGAGGGACTTTCTGGTTGGCTCTCTGACTATTTTCTGCTCAAAAGCATTTAAAGGAGTTGGTTTCCCTGCAGCTCTCCTGGAAACATGCTCAATATGGTTCACAGATTCAAAGAGTGAGCCTTTCAGAAAAGAGAGAAATGCAAAAAACGTAAAGTCAAAAGGAAAGACGAAAGGAAAAAAAAAAAACCAAGATGAGTTTAGCATGAAAGTGTTTTTCTCCTCTGTGCCTTTTTCACAATGGAAGCTCCAGGGCAGCTGGGGTCTTTAGTACTTTGTTAAGGGTCTATGAATGCCAAGGATCTTGACAGTACTGGGAGACATCAACCACCCAGCAAGCCTTTGGTCTATCTCAGGCTCCAACTGTGCTTCTGTTCTTTCTACCACATTTTTGCTGAAGAAGTCTGTCTTTCCTTAGACACTTAGTCACTCGTTTTGCAGGGAACAAGGTTTGTACACTGAAAGTGGTCATCCATTTTATCAGGCGAGGGCATAGGGCTTGTCCTCTCTTCCAAAATGAGACGTCCATGCAGCCATATTTGATTCATGTTTGTCAGTCTAGTTTTGACCAACCCCCATTTCATTCTTATGGTAGTTGGTACAGCGCTTGAATAACTCAGAGGTCTTTCCCAAAAGGAGCCCATAGAGAGCTACTTAATTGGTTGTGGCAGTTACCAAATTCTTAATTATTAAATAAGTGTCTCTTATGTAATACATTGCTGTTGAAGTTCATAAGAGGGGGAGGAATTTGGTTCCCAGAAATCACACAAAAACCAAACAAACTAACAAAAGACAGGCATGGTGGCACACACTTGTAATACTAACACTGAGGAAGTAAGGCAGGAAGGTTTCTAGGGGTCAGAGGCCTGCCAGTCTACCATACTTGGTGAGTTCTAGGTTAGCGAGAGACCCTGTCTCATAGAAAACTTCCAGTAATTTACCAAAATGACAAACACAAAGAGGAGAGGTGCCTGCAGTATGTTCTTTAGGCCTTTTAGACAACATGGACTTGTTCCTTTGACCACATATATGTGAATGTATAAGATGGGTGATGCAGACATCAAGGGAATGAGCACTATTATAAGCAGAATGCCCTGCAGATGCTACCATTGCAGAACTAAAAGTTCTATGGTGTTGCTTGGCATGCTGCTGATGTTGTGAATAAGCAAGCTAAGAGCAAATGTCTCCCCAGAGAATTAATGTGCATACTGAACACATCAAGCACTCTGGATTGCCCTGGAATGGGCCAGAAAGGAAAATGATTAGAAACAAAGGAAGCTAAAGAGAAAGGCTACTGGGATCGACTGAAATGCCAGCCTGCCTCACTCAGAGAAACACACTTCATGAAAACTAACTGGAGGGAGCCTGAGCTGCTGGAGCCCTTCCCTGTGAATCCATGGCTTACTAGCTGTACAAAAAGCAATGAAAGAAGATGTAGAATGTGACATAAATAATGAAAAACCCCAAACCAACAAAGTAGAAGGAACTCGAAGAACAGCAGCTGTGGTTGCCTTCGGGTCACCCCCATGTGGATGCACGCACATGCACATACAGATACATACATACACACAGACATACACACAGAGAGACATACAGATACACAGAAACATACTCACACACAAGTACACACGCACTTACACAGTCAGTCTCACACACCCACAGAAGAATTTATATTTTATTCAATTAATTTTAACAGGTGTACCTTTGAAACATATTCAATATATATATTGCAATGACTTCCATGTCAAGCTGACAACCCAGTTTGTGCAGTGGTCTTCCTCACTTAAGAATTAAATTTGACAATTATATTCAGTTGTAATCTTTAAGTCTGGACCTAGTTCCAACAAGTTCTCTTTTATGCACATGTTTCCATTTGTGGGTAATGCATTTGAATGCGGGTACATGTGACAAAGGTGAATCTGATTCCCTAGAGCTGGAAAGTGGCTGGGAGTTAACCATTGTGGGTGCTGGGAACCAAAATTATGTCCCATAAATGAGCAGTGAGGGTTTTTTTTTATGGCTGAGCCATATTTCCCATTGCCAAATTATATATTTACTAATAGTCTGTAGTTTTGATCCATTCCTATAGGACTTGCTTAAAAAGTTTCAACCAAGCCTGTGCCTCAGAGTCCTAAACTTGATACTAAGAAAGGATTAGCAACTTCCCCTGACCCAGGAGGAGGCATTGAGAAACTTTTCAGTTGAAGGAACTCTAATCTCTTCCTGATAAGGCATGTGCCAGGCAGTGATAACAGGGAGCCTAGGGTAGCAATTTCCTCTTTCTCTGGATGCTTCCATATTTCAGTATTCTATTATTTCCTGTATAGGGTCTTTAGAGAACATCCCTCTAACCTCACATAGGATGCACAATCTCTGATCCTCCTGGAATGTCCTGTTCTCTTTCACTCCAATCTGTCATGAAGATACTCTATATAAACCTTTCTTTTTCAATAATTGAAAGTTATTTTCTTTTTCTTTTTTTTTTAGGATGTAACTCTTTTAAATTTATTTTTTATTTCTTCAAGTTACATCTCAAACACAATCCCCTCCCTACTCCCCCCTCCAGTCCCACCCTTCCATCTTCCTCTTCCCCCTCAACCCCCCCATCCACTTCCTTTTTTTTTTTTAAGTTTAAGGTATATCTTTTTCGAAAGGTATTTTCTTAATTCTGCCTAAGATGGAATTTTTCTCTAGGGTTCTATGTGGCACTTATACAGTATCTGAAGCTACTTTGTTCCTAAATTTTTCATGCCACTTTCAAGCAATTGAAGGGAAGGAATATACTCTGCATTTTTATTGTTTGCTATAGGAACTAGTTTCAGGCTGAATGTTAATTCACTCACCCTACTAGTCACCTGCCAGGTATCATTTAATATATATCTATATATATATATATCTTATCTCTCTCTCTCTCTATATATATATATATATATATATATATATATATAATTTGTTACTGTGATATAGGCTTAAGAGAGAAATATTAGGAACACATTTTTTCCAGGCATTGTGGCAATGCCTTTAATCCCAGTGCTCAAGATGTAGGGGCAGACAGAACTCTGTGAGTTCCAGGCCAGGTTGTTCTACAGAGTGAGTTCCAGAACAGCCAAGGCTGTTACACAGAGAACCCCTACATGAAAAACAAAAACAAAAATAACCAGTTTTTTTGGATTCAAAGGTCTTACTCTAACAAAGTAGGTGAGACAGATATTAGATTAGACAAATTGAGTGAACTGTATGCTGGGATAGCTGGTCATAAGACAGGTAATTGGGAAAATCCTGAGAAGGTTATGCAAGCAAGAGGATCTGAGATTTAATGAGGAGAAAAATTGCATTTCAATTAGGAAGTGAAATCTAATAGGCACTGACCCAGTGTCAACGAAGGTGCTGAGAGCTCAGGAAGTCAGGCAGGCATGCTGCATTAAGAGATCCATATGCATTTCTGAAGATTTAGCCTTCAGTCTATGCTTCAGTTTTCTACCCCGTTTGACACCTGAGGTCTACAGTAGGTTCTGCTTTCTTGCCTTGTTCACTCCCTTAGGCAGCAGGGAATTAATCCAAGAGAGATGGGGAAAGCTAAATTATGTCCTAGAAACACAAAACCACCAGCTCTATGCATGCTGACCTAGCACCCTGGGGGTGCTGATACCAGCTGATTTCAGGAAATAACAGTTTCTCCTTCTATTTGAGGATCACTAATTTAAATGACTAGTCTGGTATGGAGATCCAAAGGGCTGGGGGATCTGTGGGGCAGTATAGAAAAAGAGGCTCTCCAGGAGAGGAATCCACAGCCCAGGTGACAAACAGTGGGTCATGGGTCATAGCAGAGGTAGAAGTGGATAAAGAATCTGGGTAGTAGGGAGAAATGAGATGAGGTAGATCTGCCTAAAGCAAGGCTTATGTGGGATGATCTTAATAAATAGAGTGGATTAGTTAATTTTCTCACTACTGGGATGAAATGTGACACAGAAGCAACTTAATAAGCAAGGTGGGAAGGCATGGCACCAGGAGTGTGAGTTGCTGGTCACACTGTATTCACAGTCAGGAAGCAGAGAGATGGATGCTGGTGCTCAGCTTGCTCCCCTTTTTACTCTGTTCAGAGCCCAGTCCACAGATTGGTGCCACCCACAACTGGGGTGCATCTTCCCACATCAGTGAACCCAATCTCAAAAATTACTCAGAGGAACACCTTGAAGTTTATTATTTTTTAAGCAATACTAGGTGCTGTGAAGTTGACAATCAATATCTCAGGATGCTTAATAATTTCTATTATGAGAAAAAGTGAAAATGTTGAACTATACAAAGAAGTTTTTTGTTATTGTTCTTGGTCAAAATAACTTAAAGGAATATTTTATCAAATTGTCATCCTTAACTGTGTTTGGTTTAGGTGATTCAATTATATCTAGCCAAGATCCCATTGTTAAAGAATGGACTTTGAGGAAATCAAGTGTGTCACAGTGATGGAACAAGGCCAGCTTTGGAGGAGAGTTGTGGACAAAGAAGTCCTCATCTCAGTATGGTGTAGTGACATAGAGAATACAAGGGATGGGAAATGAACTTCACCTAATCTGTTTTTCCAGAGGATAGGCACTAAGGCATGGATAGCAGTTCATTAAAAGAAGGAAGTATGTGTGTGCCTATATGTGTGTGTTCCTGTGTGTGTGTATTTATTTGTATACAGTGGTGTGTGCATATGTATATATGTGCATATAAATTGTCTGTATGCATATATTTGTATGTATATTTTGTGAGGGAGTGAGGCAAGCAACCATTAGGTTGAGGTGTTCCTCTGTACACACTTGCAAAAAGTCATCACATCTGGGATTGTTGACTATTTATAGACCTTCATGGAGGGGATGGAGGGGTAAAGAAAGTCATCACTTGAGTATCCAGCCACTCCCCCAGCACCTGCTATATACAGCTCTATCTTAATTGTAAATAGCTTTGGAGAGAGACTAGACTATGTTGGCATGGGTGGGAGGCCCTCATCCTTGCTGAATAAAGGCTCCTCAAGTGTTGCCCATTGGGGCAAGAGTGCCCACACTGCTAAAAGTAAACCCTGATCTATAGTTTATAAGGAAGGCTAATAAGTTCATTAGTTCCACTGAGTAAACTTTGGTGGAATTGTGCCTAAGTTTATCATTGGACATTTAGGAAAAAGGGTTGATATGGCTTACATCTCCCCTGGGAAGGAGTTTTAGTAATGTTATATATACATTCATACATACATACATATGTAAGTGCACATGTATGTATATATAATATATATGTGAGCATATGTATGTATAAATATATATGTATATATTTGTAAGTGCATATGTATATATGAGTTTTATATGTATTTTTATTTTGTATCTGTATATATTTGTATGGATATGTGTTTGTATACATTTGCATATGTCTGTATATGGTTGTAAGTATATATATGTATATGTGTGTATGCTTATAGACATGTATGCATATATATGTTTATAAAGGAATGCAGCGTTTTGAATGAATCATCCATTTTAAAAGATAAAAATGATTCTGATATATTTTCCCCTAGTGTCAGGGGTTAGACTATATTGCCATCTAATACATTTAAGCAGGGAAAGTAAAATTAGTTTTCTACCCCACTCAGTGTGTTGATTTCAACATTTTCCTTCATAGAATTTCCTCACAACATCTTGAAATCTTGAATGTTTGTATTATTTATATCTCAGTACTTGGGTAGGCTTATTTTCTTCTTGCATCTGAAAATGTAAAATATTTATATAACATATTTGGTGTGAGAGGGCCTGCATGTACTGGGCATCTGCCCTCTCTTAAATAAGGCCAGCATGCCTCCTTCCAAAGCATCATTAACAGTTCCTGTTTGTGTGCATTCCTCAGTTGAGCTCATCCCTGACTTTTATTAAAGTCCTGGAAGTGTCATTATTTTTTCTTCCAGAAGGTATTTTATGATTTACATGAACAATAATTATTAAAATGCTTAGTCAATTTCTTTAAAAGCATCAAACACAGTTTTAAAGTGCTATGTTTATTTGTTTATATACATTGTATGTGATGGAGCCAAGGAAACATATTCTGAAATGGGGACTAAAACATATTTCTTTTTCTGATTTCCTGTCAGTGCTGAGCCCAGTGAGGAATACCATGAATATTTCAGACAGTAGAGTACGACAAAGTTGTGAATCCTAGCACTACTTTCTATGGGCTGTCTTAACTACGGCAAAGTTACTTTCTTTCCTTGAATTTAGTTTATTAATTTTTAAAATGGGAATAACCAAAGCACCCCATCACAGGATTTTAGTGAGGATTAAAGGAATTAGTGAATATGAAATATGGTTTAATGCCAAGTATAATCTAAGTGGTAAAGGATTTTATTTCATTATTCTAGGACTTACATATCTCTTTATTTTAACATTTTTTAATGCAGAGGCTATGCATTACAATTCATAAGTTGTTGTAATTGGTCTTACAGTTATTGAAGCAAAACATTCTTTTTTACATACGTGATTAATAATTGAAACATAAAGGGATGGAGGCTCAGTAGTTGAGCATAGGTTGCTCTTTCAGAGGACTGGAGTTTACCTCCCAACACCGATGTTAGGTGCCCTAAAACAAACTGTAATTCCATCTCCAAGGTATTCAATGCTGACTTCTAGCCTCTGGGAGCAATACATTAATATGCATATACTCACACACAGATACACATATACACATGATTGAAAATAAATCTTGAAATAATTTTTTTAAAAGATCATAGAAACAGTAAAAATTCAGATACCCACTTTCTCAGTAGAAGTGTTTTAGGGGACAGAAAACATTAGACTCATAAATTAGGACAGGATTAATGCATATGATCACCATTAAAATTCTTTTGTGGTCCTAGACTATCCTGTCCCAGATTCTATATGTTGTACAAAGATCTAAATAAGGTGATAATTGTCTTTACAACTAGCAGGAGATGCCCTAAGGATGGGATAGGATGCTTAAATTTGAGAGATCATGAAATGGGTGGACCCTAGTACCATTGAGTTGAGAGATGTCAAAATAGAGTTAGCAACTTCACTTGTAATTAGCATATCTCTGTTCACAGGAGAATCATCCCTGGAATAGGGGGGTGAATTGTTTCCACACCATTTCTTTGTTTCTTTATGACTAATACAGTGTTGAATCCACAGAGTATACTCTGCTAACCATTGATCCTTGACTGGCTTATCTGGGGATTCTTTGTATATTTCATGAACAAGTGATGATGGTACATCAATACATTATCATCAAAATAACACATATCCTCAAATCAACATCCCAGCAGCAGCATTCCATTGTCTGAGTGGATTTTCTCATTGTCTTTTCCTTAACACCTCGGTAACTGGGAATACAACATGACACCAAAAGATAGAAAAATAAACAAGGTCTTTGAAGCAGTTACTTTTTATCTTGCTTTTATTCTTAACAGTGTTTCTCTGGTCTAATCCTTTTATGGTTCCAAGGAGAATTACATTTCAAATTCCATAATTGCACAGGAGAATTGGAGTCTTGTAAAAATTTAGAGTACTCTGTTCAAAGGTAATTTTTATTAGCCACCTAGGCTGTGATGCAGCCAGAGAGATTGTTTAGAGCCTCATTTAAAACAAAACAAAACCAAACAAACAAAAAAACCCTTTTTAGTATGACCACTTTCTCTTGAAACAATGTAGCACATTTTATTTAATATGACCATTTTGCTACAATTGACTGTATATTTGTTGAATGGCTTAAAGTACTGTATTGAGGGTATTGAACCAGCACAAAATATACATGAACTTTATCAGTTTTCATTTTCCACTTACATATCGAGGACAATACTCAATGACGTTTTATGACTTTTGATAGGTATTTAAAATGTGTTATTGCAACTGCTCAGTGAACCATGAAACACAAGTGGAATGGTATGGCTGGGTTTTCCTAAGAAACTACAAGCCAGAAGCACTTAAGCAGGCCTCTTACAGCGCATGCGCATTTTCATCAATGTCTTAGACTCTGATTCTCGGCCAAGTCCATTATCTCCTCTGTGCCTAAATGTATCCAAATGAAAAATTAGGAAAAAAAGACAGACTCAGTTAAGATTTGCCTTCAGAATGATATCAAATTCCTGTATGGAAAATTTGTCACACAAGTTTCAAGGACCAATTTATTCACTACTGGCCTCATTTGTCTGAATAGGCCACAATGTTCTAAGGGAGGGTAGCTAAAAGACTGATGTAATATTCCTTTTCACACCTTACATCCATAAAGACAGATCTTTTATTTGCTGCTGAAACTATTATATCCACAGTCTATGGCCATTTGGAGCTTTTAACGATGAAAATTTTAAAAAAGAAACAGCAAGTAAGATGTGAAAAATGTCCCCTGGGATGTTATTTTATCACTACATACTCCTTATCATTTAGAAAAGTAGATGTAGTATCAAAACATTCCGTCAACCTATTTGGAAATTTGTTGGCTAAGAATGAGATGAAAAGTACTAAAGAGAAATAATATCCAGCTAGCCTAAGTTGTGTGTGTACCTGTGTGTGTGTGTGTGTGTGTGTGTGTGTATGGCACAATTCAAATGGAAGAGGTAAGCAATATGTGTCTTCAAAGAAAGAGGTAAAAGCCATGCAAATAATGTTGTATTTTTTTAATTTTTAATTTTTAAATTTTATTTACTTATTTATTTTTACTGTTTATTACTTCAAGTTATATCTCCATCACAGTCCCCTCCCTCCACCCCTCCTGGGCTCACCCTCCCACCCTCTTCCCCTTCTCTCACCTATAGTACTCCTCTGGAGTGGGGTGCCCTACATATAAGCCCCTCTCAGTTCAGCAGCCATGTGAGGGCTAAGAGCTTCCTCTTGCACTGGGGGCCTACATGGCAGCTCCACTAGTGCAAAGTGTCCCACTAACAGTTAACAAAGTCCATGTTCCTGTTCCTTTGGGTCTGTTGGTTGTAAGATAGTTATCCTGTACTATATCCAGCTGTTAAAGGGTAGGCTCACAACCAAAAACATTCCATTGTTAAGGAGGGGGATGGCTGTGGCAGTGCATTCGTTGGATTATGGCATTTCAGAGTTTATTCATTTATAGATGGTGAAATTTGATTGTTAGATGGACAAATTGATGGGATTTTGAGTCACCATGGAAACAAACTTCTGAGCATGTTAGTGAGGGGCGGGTTTAGATTGGGTTTGTGCAAGTGATTACACCCTAACTTCGGCAGCAGTATCCTGTAGGCTGGTGTCCTGGACTAAATAAGAAGAGGAGCAAGCTGGGCACCAGTAGTTACTCCTCTCTGCTTTCACACAGTGGAGGCACTGGGGCCAGTTGCCTCAAGCTCCATGCCTTCCTTGCCATGATGAACTGTTACCTCAAATTATGCCACAAAATAAACCCTCTTGTCCCCTTGAGTGGCATTTTATTTTTATTCATTTCTTTATTTTTTTCAGTATGAAACAAGTAACTAATACAATTTCTAAGCATTCCTGTCTGCAACAAAAATTACATAATCACACAAGTATGTTACAGAATTTTAAGGGTCAAATAAGATGATTAAAATCAATGCCTATGTAGCCCAATATAATCTTAATATTACGTCCATATGGAAGGGTCAATACCATTGTGGCCAACTATAATCTTAATTTTGTATCAATATACAAAGATCAATACCGGTGTAATCCAATACAATCTTATTTTTGCACAATAAACAATGGTCAATACCACTTTAGCCAAATAAACTACTAATTTTGTATCAATATACAAAGGTATAAGGGCATATTCAATAATCTGTCCCTTCTTCCTGGACCTTCCTGTGCTATGTCTATATCTCTAGGCATTGATCTTGGTATATTGATACATAATTAGAGTATATTTAACCACAATTGAATAGATCTTTGTATATTGATACAAATTTAAAGGTAATGCTTCCCAATGGTATCATACCTAGAGATACTTAAAAATAAAATGTGAAGCTCTGACCTCTTGATACCAACCGTCTAAAACGGTCTAGGATAGTTAAAACAAACTCCTAGTCATGCAAACATGTCTCTTTGTTGGCTACTATGACAGTCTATCACAGATATTCTCTAAACTACCCAGTAATCAAGTTGCTAAGAGACAAGCAACATTTGCTTATCTAAATACAAGAGATGGATAGGGCATCTTCAAAAACCCCTTGAGATCTGCAGAATATGGCATTCAAAGATGTTATCTTAAATCAAGATTTTTTTTTATATCAAGACATATCAGCGCCTGACGGCAACCCTATTCTACTCCAAGTAGAGGATAAGCATCGAAGAACCTCCACTGTAAGATGGTTGAATTGGTGGCAAGCCTTTCTCTTAGCATGAAAAAACCCCTTGCACCAACTGCAGACAGACTGCTATCCAAAAAGGACAAAACTTGGTAGCGGGGAAATCGACAGCCTAACTCTGCCAAGACAGGGTAGGAAAAACCCCTTGCTTCAACTGTAGACAGACTGCTGTCCAAAAAGGACAAAACTTGGAAGCAGGTAAGTCGACAGCCTAGCTCTGCCAAGACAGGGTAGGAGAGTCCTTCATAACCCCTGCTCTACAATCAATGTCTGTCAGAGAAATGGGGTCAAATGACTGAAGATTGATGCTGTAATGTATGGAGAGAAAATGGGAGCTGTCCAGGCAGCCACTGGTATGTCATTTCTTAGATTGGGAAGCTGCAGCCTTGCACTTCCTATATAATCAGATATATTTGTCCCTCTCAGGTCTCTGAGGTGGTTGAAGAATAGATAGCTAGAGTCTCATAGTTAAATTTTGAGTTGTTTGGGAATCAAGAGGGTGTTCCAAGAAGATGCTTTCTAAATTGGGATGAAAGTTGAGTTGGATATAGAACTTTAAACTCATGGAGATAGATCGACAGTAGAATGCTGAAGTCAGGTGCCAAATACATATAGACTAGACATTGGGATTGTATGCCAAGCCATATAACTCTCATAATTGTGGCCTAATTACCTCTGTTGTTTTGTATTGTATTTATTATTATAAGAGTAAGAGCCATTTGTTGGACTGAAAGGGGGAGCTGTTGGGGGGAAAAGATATATCTTAAACTTAAAAAAAAAGGAAGGGGAGGGGTGGGTTGAGGCGGAAGAGGGTGGGAGGGTGGGACTGGAGGCGGGGTAGGGAGGGGATTTCAATTGAGATGTAACTTGAAGAAATAAAAAATAAAGTAAAAAAAAAAGAATAAATTATTTCTATATTAAGTAAAAAAAAAAAAAGATGATTAAAATCAAGCATGAATCTGGGTCCTTGCCACATTAATGCTTGCTTTTAATTATGGAAGCTTTTGACAAGGCAGAATTTTCCCAAAAATGTATTATGAAAAAGAATTTTTTGACTGGAGAGATGGCCCTGTGGTTAAGACCACTTAATGCTCATCCAAAGGACCCAAGTTGGTTCCCAGCACACCATGATTCAAAACCATGTGTAACTCCAACTCCAGAAAATCCAACACCCTTTTCTGGCTTCCATGGATACCCACAAACACGTGGCATATACTCACACAGACAAACACAAACATACACATAGACACACTCACACACATATATACTCATACACACATAAAAATAAATCTTAAAAACTAACTAAATAATAAGCCTGCCAATACTTCTAGGCAGTCTCTGGGGTAACTTGTCAGGTGATTCATTGATGTCTCTTTCAGATGAACATTGTTGTGTTATTTTAGTTTGTAAAGAACATCTGAGTTCTAACAACTGGAGAAAAGCAACCTGACACATCCGCCTGAGAGGATCCTGCTGGGTCTAGCCTGTCCAGTCCTAGGAATTCTTCTGTGTTGTTGGACTGAATGGTGTTGAATCCTTGCAGAGCTGATCAGAGAGGGAACCAAATGCATGAGAAAAAGGCAAGTTAACAAGAGGTTAGTCAGCAGCGGAACCATACTTGAAAGCTCATGGTAGCTTGTGAAGCAGAAAAGGCTGTGCATAATTATAGAGGGAGGGGACAACAAAGGGCACCAAGTGTGATGGGCAGTTAGTTTCTTTGAAGCTCAACCTTATTATAGCTCATTGTGTACTGGGAACTCGAAACCACTTTCTGAGTTCACGCTCTGTGGCAGAGCCAGGGTAGACCTCTCTGACCTCACAGGCTTTCCTACCGTTTCTCCTCTGCTGTCACCGTTCAGGTGTGTACAGTTTTCACCATCTTTAGATTTGCTGCTTAAGTAACTGATTCCATTGAGTGTACATTCCATGTTCTATTGTATTGCACATATTTATAAAAGATATAACCTTTCTAGGCAGGGACATCTGTACTCCATGTTAAATTTTAAAATGGGAATTTTTGTTGTGAATATCAATGCACTTTGTATATCATTAGTTGTTCACCTGCAGAAAGAATTAAGCTCCAGGGATCCTTTGTTAAATCATAATTAATATAATCTTGGAAAGCTTGATGATATGAACTAATGAGGCAGGTGATGTGGTTCAACTAGTACAGTGGTTGTCTAACCAGCCTACAGCCCTGGGTTCCGACCCTAGCATCATACAGTCCTAGCAGTTGAAGATGAAAACAAGAAAATCAAAAGTTCAAGGTCATCGTCTGCTACTTGGGGAGAGTTCAAGACCAACCTCGGCTACATAAAACACTGTCCCAAAAGCTTAATTAATTAACTAAAAATAATATTCATAGTTGGAACTCAGTTGCATCAGTTCAAAGCCCTCTTTACATTGATGTGTGCTTGCCCTCCTCCTACACAGATGTATCTTAGCCTAATCTATTTCTCCTTAATGATCTGTATTCTGTCACAAAAAAAAAAAAATTCTGAAAGGTTTTAAAACCTTAGAAAACCATAAATAGACTATCAGTTCTACCAAACCTGCTGGGATTTGACAAAGCATCTTAATAAAGGATCATAAATTACTTTTTATTTTCACAGACGTAAATCTGTTTGTAGACTCTCCCAAGTAAATTGATGGACTTGTTTGAATGTGATTTCCATTTTACCTTTATATTAAAACTGAACGGAAGTGAAAAGGTCATGTTTATTCAGAAAATTGTTAGCTATCTTTGGGAAGAAAAATAATTTAGCATGTGTGACTTTAATCAATTTCCACTCATTGTTAAGGTTCACCCAAAGTTGAGCTCGGTATCCATGAGAGATGGAAATGTTGACTTGTGTTGCAGGCACAATACATACAGGCACTTCTAAAGTCCTCCGGACAATAAAGTTAATAAAACATATTTGTCTGTTTTCATAAGTTAGAAATGTTTAAGTGAGGATAGCTGATTGCTTAGGTGTAGGGTTAATAAGAGAATTCTCAATTCTCAATCTTCATTCTTCTGAATGTCAAGAGGTAAAACTAAGAAACACACGGTCCGTGCTGTGGATCTGAGTAGTGGCATGGTGTCTGAGGATCAGGCACTGAGGAGAGCCCTCAAAGTGAAAGATGTGGGTGGGACAAACACATGCCAAAGAGGGGTTTGTCTATCTATCTATCTATCTATCTATCTATCTATCTATCTATCTATCTACCTACCTACCTACCTATTTGGTCTAAAGTTATCCACAGAAAGATGTATCACAAGTTTTTTGTTTTTTTCTAATTTATGTCTCTACATCATGCTGGGTCCCATGAGGGCACAGGGCACTGCTAGCTTTTCAGATCATGTGATGAAAATTAGCAAGAGTTTAACACTCTGGGAGTATTTGAGAAAGGAATGCATTTCCATTGTCACAAAGGAGATAAAGATGGGATTACCTGTGACAGTGCTGGTGATGGATGTGCATGTGACAGGGAGGTGTTGGTGAATACAATCAAAGAGGGGAGAGTCTGTGTAGCCTGGGATAAGACGAGAAAGACTATGAGTGAACCCAGGTCTTCTCCTGAGCTGCAAGTGGTCAGAATGGTCTGAGCAGGCAGATGGAGCAGGGATGGTCATTTTTGAGCTTGGAAAACATGAACCCAACTAAATCAACGTGAGTAGGGTACTGTGATGGAAGCTCGCAGGCAGCCGCTTATCTTGCTGTGGTCAGTGCGTATGACCACATTTCATTACTTCATTAGCAACAGTGAAGTGTACCCAAATACATAAACCAGATAGGGATTGGCTATGCCAAGCTTAGATCATGATGTTAATGATCTGGTATATCACAATGAGCCGGACTGTAGAGAAATCACCACAGATGCCACTCTGTCAATGCTAGTGATACACATCTGCAAATATACTTCAATGAGCTTCCCTTCCATTTTAGGCAATGATCTATGTCTGTATGTTGTGGATTTCAAATGCATGATATGCTACAAGGCTAACAAAGAAAGCTCACATTAAGGAAGTCATAAACCTAATAGGTCTTAGGTCCTTATGCTGAAACTCTAGTCTCTAGCATTTGGAGTTAGGGTCAGTACTAAGTTAACTAAGATTAGATAAGATCATAATGGTGAGGTGCTGATAAATCAGGACTAATGTCTTTTTAAAGGTGTGTGTGTGTGTTTACGAACACAGGTTCCCACAGGGGCCAGAAGAGAGGGTTGTGTCCCCTGGAACTGGAGTCACAGGTGGTTGGGAGTCACCTGATTTGGGTACTGGGACCTAAGCTCAGGTCCTCTGCAAGTTCAGCATGTGTCTTAAACACTGAGCCATCTTTCTAGCCCCGGGACCAGTGCCTTTCTGAGCATGTGCAGAAACATTAGAGTGCACACATACATAGAGGGAAGACTGTATGAAGACCCTGTGACAAGACAACCAGTTATAGTCAAGAGTCTCCTCCAGAATCCCAACGCACTACCAACTTGTGAAAAATTAATTTCTGTTGTTCAAGGTATATGGTAGGTTTTATTTTCTTACAGGAGTTTACCCTCTTGCGAAGGGTCAGGGTCAAGTAAAAGTTCTACCATGGGAGAAATGCAAATGGCAAGTGGAATTGCATCCTGTTAATACACTGTGAAGTGTCCCCATAGGCTCATTTTGTGCCTAGCTGATGGTGCTGTTTGGAAGGGTGGGAAACCTTTAGGAGGTGGAGCCTTGCTGGAGGAAGTGGGTTATTGGAGGAAGGCCTTGCAACTTGATAGCATAGCCACACCCTTTGTCTGATCTCTATGACTAGCTGTGTCATCACCCTTCCCCCATGTCTTTTCTGACAGGTAGACTGTATTCCTTCTTAATCCATTATCTGGAATAAGCCCTTTCACCCTAAAGTTGCTTCCTGTCTGGTATTAAATCATAGAAACAAGGAAAGTAGTTAACCAAATTCTTTCATAAATTCACCTATAGAATCATATTTGCTTAGCCCAATGGAGAAGATCATACTTTCACCTGGTATAATGCGAGGACCTTTTAAAAAAGTCTTTGTGTACTGGAATAATGCAAGTATACATTAAGTTAACTGTTTTGTGCAAGAAAGGGGTATTCTATATCACATTCTTTCATACCTTCATGAGAATATAAGAAAGGATATATAACATTTACATAGATGTAACTTTACTTTATCTCAGCTTCTGAAAAACAATGTGGAACTCACAAACAGATTCTTGCCTTGTTTCAATTACAATAACTTCACTAGTTGGCAAGAAGAGATGAAGAGCATCAAGGTGTCTTTCTATGTTTATGCTGAGAAACTTCTGCTAATTTTCATTAGTAATAGAGTAAGAACAAAGCAAACAAGCTAGAGGGTATATAAAAAGTCCTAGCATTTTGAGTCACAATGATTCTGAAACTTATAAGTGGGGAAAGGAAAAGCAGTTAAGAATAAGTGACAGAAAACGGAACTTCAGCTAGACTTCTTCCAGTGGCATGTGAAAAATTCTGTAGGATACTTTATGTTTGGCCATGCAGGTTCCAGTGTGCTTCGACTGGAAACAGATCAGTCTGCCATCTCTATTTAAGTTGACTTGACTGGGGCTAAGTGTGCAGGAATGAGTTTGCTTTCTCTTCCAGTTAGAGAATCACAAGTGTTACTAGAAACATTGGGGAGGCCCAGCGGAGGGGCCATATTGCACTGCGGAACTTAAGGTCCACTCTTGGGGTTCTTAGTCTTATTAATGAAAAAGTACGTTTTAAGAAATGACTAAAATGGAAGCTCCAGGGCAATGTACTAGAGTTTTAAGAAAAACCCCAGGGCAGGCAAGCTGTGACTTTCAGTTGGCTTAGAGGAGAGTAGAGAAGAGGAGGATAGAAAGCTGTGTTATTTGAGATCAACCACACAGTGGAGAAGGGAACTTTAGAGAAAGAGGAAGGAAACCCGAAGTTCCGGGGAAAGCGTGTTAGACTCTGGCAGACATCTGGAAAAAAAAAAAGTGGCACAGCAGAGAAGAAGAGGGAAGAGATGCGTCCCTGAGAGTGAGGACTCAGGCGGGTAAGTAGACACTGCTTCACCTAGTTAACTACATACCTACATGGTGGCTCACAGAGACTGTAGAGGGGCAGGGATGCTAGGAAAGAAAGCCACCTTCTCTCATGGTGAACTCATCTTCCTAGGGATAGTCTCTTATCCTGATGAGAGACTTGCACAAGTAAATGAGTTCCTAAGGAGGAGGCAGGGGTTTGTCTCCTCCTGAAGATAGATTCCATTCTTTGCTGTAAGAGCTTTCCACCAGTCCTGGTGTCAGCTCCATCCGCAGACTCTCACTTCTTCTGTAGCCTCACAATGTCTGTACCATCTTCAAGGCTTCAGGTGAGAATTCTACCCTATGGGGTACCAAAGAACAGGGAGTATCTCTGTCTTAGAGGCTTACATCTTACTGATGTTACCTCCACAGATTGTTATTGTTATTGAATGTTGTTGAGCCTGCTAGAGGACCTAAAATGCTCTGGGAGCATCTTCAGGTCCTGTGAGAATTCTAAGCCATTGACACACATATCTGCACATGTGTATAGTTTGGGAAATGGTGCTCACATTTTGACTGTGAGTTACAGAAGACTGTTTGCTGCAGTATCTGTATTGGGTGGAGGAAGAGAGACAGTGGAACTTTATATGAGCTCCTACGGTTACTGAAGTCACACCAGGTTGGTTATTTGAAATAATAGAAATAGATCTAAGAAGATACTCTTAAAAGTGTGTTGCAAGACAGTATGAATGTTGAGTCACATATAGACCTTTAAACTCATGGAGTTGGTTAGATAGTAGAATGTTAAAGTCAGGGGCCAAATATGTATAAACTGGACATTGGGAAGGTATACTGGGCCATTTAACTCTCATAAATGTGGCATATTTATATCTATTGTTTTGTATAATACTTACTGTTATAAGAGAAGGAGCCATCTGTTGGACTGAAAGGGGAAACTTCTGGGGGGAAGAGGGTGGAAGGGCGGGATAGGAAGGGGGAATAGGGAGGGGTTTGTTACTGAGATGTAACTTGAAGAAAAAATAAAGTATTTAGCTGCTTAAAAAAAAAAAAA
>CAJQZJ010032114.1:1464405-1482815 GCA_907164525.1 Lophiomys imhausi
GTGTGTGTGTGTGTGTGTGTGTGTGTGTGTGTGTGTGTGTGTGCCTGTGTGCATATTATGCAGGTATACTGAGTGTGTGTCTGTAAGTATTTAATCCAGGAGTCAACATTCAGTGTAGCCTTTCAGGCATTGTCAAGTTGGTTTTGTTTTTTATTTTTCCATTTTCATGTGTGTGTGTTTTGTGTATGTGTGTATATGAGTGTTTGCAGATGTGTGGGTTCACATTCACAAGTGTGTGCCTCTGTGTAGAGAGCCCTGAGGTTAATGTAGGGAATCATCGTCAATCCCTCCTCTATCTTACTCCTTGACTCAGTGTCTCTCAATCAATCCCAAAGCTTGTTCACATGCCTAATCTCACTAGCCAGCATGCTCTGGGCTCTCCTGTTTCTGTCTCCGAGGATGGTATGTTTCAGGTGGACTGCTACATACACTGGGCATTTATTTAAGTTCTTGTGATCTGAACTATGGTCTTCAACTTACCCGGGAGGCTCTTAACCACTCATCCAGCCTAGGCCTTATCTTTTTGAGGCAGGGCATCTCGTGGTCCTAGAAGTCACCATGTGAGTTGCTGCCCAGTGACCTCTAGACTTTTCCTATTCTACCACCCTAGTTCTGGGATTAAAAGCATATACTTTCAGGCTTAACTTTTTTCCTAAGAATCAGGTCCTCATGGCTTCAAGGTAAGCCCTTTACCTATGGAGCCATTTCCCCAGCCTTGTAAATATTTCTTTATGATTCTTGTAGAGGCTTCAGCAATGTCTTTGAATCAAGACCCCAAAAGATTCTGACTACTACTGAAGATTCAGAAGAGCTGAGAAATTGAGAATAGAGCTTCAAAGTTCACCTAACTGGTTGCTTCAGGTTTTCCTTTCCCAAGCATGCGGCCTTGGGAAAGTTGATGACTACGTCTGCGCCCCAGGTCCTTCTCCTTGTGGCAGATCATAATACAGACTGCCACACACCACTGTTGTTGAGGATTAAGTACTACCAAGTCCACATTTGCTTCAGACTGTATGACTTTGGTAAGTAGAAAGATCTACGTAAGGTTTATAAACACAACAACCAAACTTGGGGCTGGAGAGATAGTTCAGTGGTTAAGAGTGCTCACTGTTTGTGGAGGATTGAATGAGAATGATTCCCAGAAGCTCATTTGTTTGTTTACTTGCTCCCTAGTTGATGGAACTGCTTAGGAAGGAGTATGGGATGTGGCCTTGTTGGAAGAGGTATTTCACTAAAGGTGGACTTTGAGGATTCTCAGGGCTCTTTTTTTTTCCATGAATTTATTTATTTGTTTATTTTACATTCCAATTGCCACCCCTGTCCCTCCTGTCCTCCCACTTCCACCCTCCCACCCACCTCCCCCATAATTCTCCCCTCCCCAAGTACCAACCCACTCTGGAACAACAAATTGCCTCAGAATAAGGTGCCTCCTCTTCCTCTGAGGCAAGACAAAGCAGCTCTGCTAGGAAAATTGTATCCAGAGGGAGGTAACAGTGTTCAAGTCAGAGATAGGCCTCGCTCCAATTGTTAGGGGATTCACGTGAGGACCAAGCAGCCCATCAACTTCATATGTGTAGGGAGCCTAAAACCAGTCCATACATATTCTTTGTTTAGTGGTTCATTTTCTATGAGTGCCCCTGTGTCTGAGTTAATTGGCTATGTGGGTCTTCTTATGGTGACCTTGATCCCTCCAGCTCCCTCAAACCTTCCCCTTACTCTTCCTCAAGACTCCCTGATTTTCAGCTAATGTTTGGCTATGGGTCTCTGCATCTGATTCCATTATCTGCTGGATAGCACTTCTAGGATGGCAGTAATGTTGAGTGCCTGTCCAATTCCCTCTCTCCATCCTCTTTCGATGTCTATTTTATTTCCCTTACTTAGAGGGATTCAAGCACCATCCCTTGAGCCCTCCTTGTTACTTAGTTTCTTTGGGTCTGTGGATTATAGGATGTTTATCCTGTACACGTTGGCTAATATCTGCTTATGAGTGAGTAAATACCATGTATGTCTTTCTGGGTCTTCATTTTCTCACTCAAGATGATCTTTCTGGTTTTATCCATTTGCCTGCAAATTTCATGATATCCTTGCTTCTAATAGTGGAGTAGTACTCTATTGTGTAGATGTACTGTGATTTCTTTATCCATTCCTCAGTTGAGGCACATCTAGGTTGTTTCCAGTTTCTGGCTATTATGAATGAAAGTGCTATGAACATAATTGAGGTAATGTCCTTGTGGTTTGGTGATACATATTTTGGGTATATGCCCAGGAGTAGTATAGCTGAGTCTTGAGGTAGAACTATTTCCAATTTTCTTACAAAGTGCCAGATGGATTTCCAAAATGATTGTAGAAGTTTGCACTCCCACCAGCAATGGATGAGTGTTCCCCTTTCTCCACATCCTTGCCAGCATGTGCATTCCCTTGAGTTTTTGGTCTTAGCCATTCTGATGGGTGTGAGATGGAATCACAGAGTCATTTTGATTTGCATTTTGCTTATGACTAAGGATGCTGAGAACTTCTTTAAGTGCTTCTCAGCCATTAGAGCTTCTGTTTGGTGAATTCTCAATTTATCTCTGTACCCAATTTTTAATTGGGTTATTATTTCCCTTGTGGTTGTAGGTTAAGATGTGAGCTCTCAGCTATTCATTCTTTCTGCCATCGTGGACTCTAAGCTTTGAAACCACAAACCGAATTAAATGCCATGTTTTATGAGCTCCCTAGTCATGCACGTTTTTTACATCAATTTAAAAGTTATACTAAGCATTGATTTTGCAAAAGACCTGAGTTCTCTTTCTAGCACCTATGCTGAGTGCCTCACAACTATCTGTATCTCCAGTTTAAAGGTTCTAATGTCCTCTTCTGGCCTTTACAGGACTTTAAATCTTGTGCACAAACCCACACAAAGACACAATTCATACACACAATTAATAATAAATCTCAATAACTATTGACATTGACTATGCTGTGAAACTGTTTACATTTTATTTTATAAGCACAGGAGCAAGGACATTCTTTTAAAACACCATTTCAATTTATTATTTATAAGTTATATATGTATAGTGTATATTTATCATATTTAATCTCCACTATCTTCCCCTAGTTCTTCTCAAGAATCCCCAACCCCTCTCCTTTATAATTTGATAGTATAACTTTTATTGTTATTATTGATAGCCTTCGGGGTCAAATTAGTGCTGGACATATTCATATATATTTGTACAACTATGCGTAGCTCAGTGGCCATCCTAGAAGATGATGCAGGAAGCTTATAAGAGCAAGAGCATCAGGGGTAGTGATGCAAAATGCACTCTCCTAGATATACACACATTTTAAAAGCAGTTGTCTCTAATAGGATAGATTTGAGTGAATCTGAGAAGAAACATGTGTTTTGCTCTAAAATTTAATTTCAGAACATACAGAACTATATTGGGAATATTTAATTAAAAAAAAGTTTATTCTGTACTTCATGCAGAAAGATTTTCAAAGACCTGTAGAGTTTTCTTTTTAAAATGGAACTCCCCACTCAAATTTGAAGAACAGCCAATATTCATCATTATTTAATATTTATTTCATAGTTGCTTCATGCTGGTCATATTTATTGGTTTTTAACTTATTATGAAATGTCTCTAAAGCTGATATTCTCCTTCTATGTTTCATATAAGAATACTCATGCTGGAAAATAGCTAAGGTGACATTCCATGTCTCTTATGAAGTGTGAGAAGACAGAGGAAGGAGCAGTTTAGGACAATTAATTTGATTCCAAAGTCTGTGATCTTTCCTCCGGAGTAAGAAGAATGTTCTTAAAGACATGTGGGTTGAAAGGGTAAAATCTGAAATGTCATTATAATAATAGAATGTTTAAAAATAAGTAATTTACATATCAATTAATCAATTGTAGAACTCTTTGTGTAGTTGTTTATTGTAAAATTTTGAAGTATTTCAGACATGTGTCAGCTATAGTCCTATACTAAAAGCACTCATAATATGTTTTATATGTTATCATAGTTTGATTGATTGATTGATTTTGGAGTATGATACAGGGTCTTACTTAGTAGACCAAATGGCCTGGAATATATTATGTAACTCAAATTGCGTTCTGATTTGTAACAATTTTCCTGTCTCAGTTTCCTGGGATCTAGTATTACAGCATTATTACTTAACCCCTGTAATTTACTTTTCTGTTTATATATATACTTCTAAATAATTTCCTATTCTATTGTATATTAAATAAGACTTTTAATTGAAAATGTCATTGAGAGTATTATGCCATTTATTTAAAAAGGTGTTATTAAAAAATCTGTACAGTGTACTGGTGTGACCATAGTACAATGACATTTAAATTAATGCCTTGAATATTTTCAATTTTTTATTATTATAAGTAATTGGGCAGTGAGATTACATATATCTGCTGTTTCTGATTATTTCCTTTCAATAGATTATTATAAGTTAAATAGCTATGTCTCAGGTAAAATTATTTAAAGACTAGTGATATGAACAAATTATTTTATAGATAGCACACAAGCATGTAAAGATTATTTTTACTAATGTCTCTTTTAGAAGTAGAAGCATTGGTACAGTTTTCACATCAGATACCTCATTAATGTTTTGCTATACTTGACACAGTCTGACCAATGCAAAAATGTCTAGATTAGCTTGCTCCTAACCTCACAGCTTCTGTGGATATGTCATTCAAGAGAGAGCCATTCAACCAGTCATCCTTTTACTCAACAAATATATGTGAAGTGCTACTATTTTACAGAAATATATGTAATTAGTATGAGTGTTGAAGAAAAAAATAGGGACTGGAAGTAGTGAGATAAGGCAGTTGGAAAAGTGTTTTCTGATCAAGTGTAAGGCCCTGGGTTTAGATACCTAGTACCCAGATAAAATCTAGCCAAGAGCTGTGGTTCGTGTCTATAATTCCAGCACATAGGAAGCAGAGATGAATGGATTCCTAGGACGCACTAGCCAGCTAGCCTTGGTAACCCATGATTTCTGGGACATTGGGAAGGCCCTCACCCCAAATAATGTGAAGAATGACTGAAGAAGAGACATTCAGTGCCGCTATTTGGCTACATGTGCACCTGCACACTCACATTCATACATTTGAGTCCTACATTGCATTGTGAGTATATATGCATGTGTGTGTGTAAGGTGATATGTTTGTGTAGAATATTCCTACAAGATTTTCAGTATAAAATCTATGTATATGACACACTTGTGTAGTGTATACTCTCAATGTGCGATGAGCAGGTAAGAAAAAGTGTTACACTTCAGGAGAAAAAAAACAATTTTACTTCCTAAAATAGTGAAATTACTTCAAAGCAACATTTCACAATTCTACCCTTGGTGAAAATAAAACACATACCCAGCAAATAGAGAACCAATTTGTACCACATAGCCTGGAATTGCTTGTCAAAGCTCATGAGATACAAGGTGGGTCTGTAGTGTCTGTGACAGCTAGAGAAGACAGAATGGAGAAGATAAGAGTTGCTCAGTCAAGATGATGGTTCTGTGAGAAGTCTCAACATCCTTAAGGCAGAAAGAATTCAGCACCTGGTTGGCACATGGCAGTTCTTGAACTGTGCTCTCTTTCCTGAAAAACTCATGTATATGGGGTTTGATACCTTACTTAGAGACATTTGTAACCTTTTCTTTGCTGTTTATACTACGGAAAACTCTGTTACTTGATGCAAACCTGAGTATGGCTGTGTCTCTTGTTGAAAAGATAATCTACTAAGGGAATAATACTTCTCAGGGGTCTGGAATATCAAAGTTTAGTACATCATACGATGTCATTAATCGTTGAGAGAGAAAAAGAGAAAGAGAGAGGGGAGGAAGAAATGAAAGAAATGAAGTGGGCAAGAAATGAGGGATGACAACAGGAAGGAAGGACAAAGGAGAGAGTGAGGAAGAAGAGAAGAGTAGACAAAGTACCAGAAGCTAAAAATGAAGAGAAAGAAATCATGGATCTTTCTTAATCTTAATGGTAACAATCTGCCTCCTCAGAATTATACAGCTCAAATATTCCTTTAAATTTAGAAATAATAAATACATTAATATATAATAATTTTTCCAACTTTTGCCTATCTTAGCTACACAGAAACGTGTAACGATTTGATTGAAGAAATTGTACAGGCTGATAAATCCTCTGTAATCCATGAACATGAAACAGGCCCTTTGCCAAGAGACACTGAGACCACTTGAAATTAAGACCATAATTTAGTACCAAACTAAAGGTAACAGTTAAAATGAAAGTGTCCTCTTGTGGAAAATTATCAGTAATTCACTTTATATTGATATAAATAATGTTCTCCAACTTTGTTTTGAATGATGTATAATCACATAATTGCCATGTTGTCAGTGGAAAGAAAATTAATGTTTTATTATTTATTGAAGCTGCTCAATAGGGAAGGGTCATCCTTCTTAGCTGAAAAATGAAAAAAAATCGATATTGATGTGTTGAAGACTCCTTTTCATATTTCTTTGAAACAACTAAGAATGTTTTATGAAAGAAATATTTTATTCTGCCAGCAAGAATTTTCAAAATCATGAGCTGCAAGTAATAAAAAAATGAAAAAATGGGTACCATTGTCTTATACTGAATGTCTTAGTAACAAGAATATTCGTGCTCCTAATAAAATTTTAGCTGATTATTAAAATAGGTTATTAAAATATTACACATTAAAATCAGTATAATGTACGTAAACACCATTTTTAGTTAATTTAGTAAATTTCTTCAGTCTAGAACTTAGAGACCAAGTTTGGTCATGCAGAGGAATCCTTTCCCTATATGCACAGAGACAGGCTGTTTTATTAAAGATGACTCATACATAACTAAAAATTCACAAATTGTTGTGGTTTGAATATGAAATGTTTCCCATAGGTTTATGTGTTTGAACTCATGCTTTCTAGCTGGTAGGAAGGTTTTGGAGCCCATAGGAGGTAGAATAGTGTTGCAGGAAGTGTGTTACTTAGGGAGGGCATTTGATGTTGTATAACCTGGCACCATTTCCTGTTCTATCTCTCTGCTTCATATGTGTCCATAAAATGTGATTGGCTAGCCTCATAGTCATATTGTCACATTTTCTATATGTTATGGACTGAGTCCCCTCTGGAAGTATAAGCCAAAATAAACCCTTTCTCTTAAAACTTGCTCTTTGCCAGGGTATTATATAAGAGCAATAGAAAAGAATCTGATACACATATATGATTAAATTTCCAAGCACTGGTTGAATTTGAGTGACTACTGTATTATAAAGCATCTTCAGGAAGATAATAAATATGAATAAAAAGTAGAAAAAGCAGCTCAATATATTAAGATGCTATCAAAGAAATAGTATAGGTGTTTGATTTTCATATTGTAGTTAAACAGCATACTAAAATTGTGTATTAATATAATATTTGCAAGATTCTTTTTATAAGATTTATTTCTTTACTATTTGTGGTATAAGTATATATATATATAGTTTTTAAATTTTTTAAATGTTTATTTATTACTTCAAGTTCCATCTCCATCACAGTGCCCTCTTTCCAACCCTCCCAGTACCACCACCCCACCCTCTCCTCCTCTCCCACCCATCCTGCTTCTCCAATGTGGAGTGTTCCTACATATCAACCCCTCTCAGTTCAACAATCATATGAGGGATAAGGGCTTCCTCTTGTACTGGGGGCCTACATGGTAGCATTTCTAGGGCAAATTGTTTCAGTAATAATTAACTAACCAAGACAGGGTAGGTAAGTCCTTTATAACCCCTGCTCTACAATCAATGTCTGTCAGAGAAGTGGGGCCAAACGACTGAAGAGCGATGCTGTAATGTATGGAGAGAAAATGGGAACTGTCCAGGCAGCCACTGGTATGTCATTTCTTAGTATGGGAAGCTGCAGACCCTGTACTTCCTATAAAATCAGATATATTTATCCCTCTCAGGTCTCTGAGGTGATTGAAGAACAGATAGATAGTCTCATAATTAAATTTTGAGTTGTTTAGGAGTCAAGAGAGTGTTATAGATCTAAGAAGATACTTTTAAAATTGTGTTGCAATTAGTATGAATGTTGAGTCAGATATAGAACTTTAAACTCATGGAGATGTTTAAGATAGTAGAATGTTAAAGTCAGGTACCAAATACATATGGACTGGTCATTGGGAATGTACGTTAAGCCATATAACCCTCATAACTGTGGCCTAATTACCTCTGTTGTGCTTTATTGTATTTATTATTATAAGAGAAAGAGCCATTTGTTGGACTGAAAGGAGAAACTGTAGGGGGAAATAAGATATACCTTAAACTTAAAAGAAAAAAAAAGGGAAGAGGATGGGGGGTTGAGGGTAGGAGGGTGGGACTGGAGGGGGAATAGGGAGGGGACTGCGATTGAGATGTAACTTGAAGAAATAAAAAATAAAGAAAAAAAAACTTAAAAAAAATTCATGCACAGCTTAGCAAAGAGGGGGCAGTCTCAGGGATGGACTTGGTTATCTATTAATGGGACACTTTATCTTAGCTGAGCTGCCATAAAAAAAAAAATTAACTAAGTCTATGTTCCTGATCCTTTTGGTGTGTTTGTTGTAGTATAGTTATCCTGAACTATATGGCTAAAATCCAATTATGAGTGAGTAGATGCCATGTGCATCTTTCTAAGTCTTGTTTAATTCACTCAGGATGAGCTTTTCTAGTTCCATCCATTTGGCTGTGAATTGCATGATTCCCATGTTTCTGATAGCTGAGTAGTATTCCATTGTGTAAATGTACCACAAGATGGTTTCAGCATAGAATTCTACCAGACCTTCAAAGAAGAGCTAATACCAATACTCTTCAAACTCTTCCACAAAATAGAATCAGAAAGAACACTGCCAAATTCATTCTATGAGGCCACAGTCACCCTGATTCCTAAACCACACAAAGACCCACAAAGAAAGAGAACTTCAGACCAGTTTCCCTCATGAACATAGGCGCAAAAATACTTAATAAAATACTGGCACACTGAATCCAAGAACACATCAAAAGTATCATACACCATGATCAAGTAGGCTTCATACCAGAAATGCAAGGATGCTTTAACACACAAAAATACATCAATGTAATTCACCATATAAACAAGCTGAAAGAAAAATATCACATGATCATCTCACTAGATGCTGAAAAGGTATTTGACAAAATCCAACACTCCTTCATGCTAAAAGTCCTGGAGAGAATGGGAATATAAGGACCAGTCCTAGAAATAATAAAGGCGATATACAGCAAGCCAGTAGCCAACATCAAATTAAATGGAGAGAAACTTAAAGCATTTCCTTTAAACTCAGGGACAAGGCAAGGATGCCCACTTTCACAGTATCTCCTCAACATAGTACTTGAATTTCTTGCTAGAACAATAAAACAACTAAAGGAGATCCAGGGGATATAAATTGGAAATGAAGAAGTCAAATTATCCCTACTTGCAGATGATATGATAATATACATAAGTGAGCCCAAAAATTCCACCAGAGAACACCTACAACTGATAAATACCTTTAACAAGGTGGCTGGATGCAAAATTGATTTAAAAAAATCGGAAGCTCTTCTTTATACAAAAGATAAATGGACTGAGAAAGAAATTAGGAAAACAATACCCTTCACAATAGCCACAAACAATATAAAATACCTGGGGGTAACTCTAACCAAGCAATTGAAAGACCTATATGATAAGAACTTCAAGTCCTTGCAGAAAGAAATTGAAGAGGACATCAGAAGATGGAAAGATCTCCCATGCTCATGGATAGGTGGGATCAACATAATAAAAATGGCCATCCTGCCAAAAGCAATATATAGATTCAATGCAATTCCTATCAAAATACCAACACAATTCTCTATAGACCTGGAAAAAGCAATTCTCAACTTCATATGGAATAACAAAAAACACAGAATACTAAATCAAACCTGTACAATAAAAAAAAAATCTGGAAGTATTACCATCCCAGATTTCAAGGAATACTACAGAGCAATAGTAATAAAAACATCATGGTACTGGTATAGAAACAGACCAATGGATCAATGGAATTGAATTGCATGACTTTTTGTGTATTACATGTATTAGGGAGCTCAAAGAAGCCAGAAGAGAGCATTGAATTCCTTGAAAGTAGAATACCAGGTAATTGTGAACCACCCTGTAGATGCTGGAAATTGAATCCTGGTCTTCTGCAAGAGTGGTAAGCGTTCTTGCCAACCTGAAATCTCTCTAGTACATTAGCAAGATTTGTAATGAAAATCATTGGCTTTCAAACAGAAGGGCTTAAGATACATAGTCATTTTGCTATTGCTTCTACAACAAAACTGAGTCTGCATAGTTTCTAAAGAATGGTCACTTATGTAGTTCAAATTTGTGAGGTTGCGAAGTCAGAGAACATGGGGGCTGCATCTTCTGAGAGCCTTCTTATTGTATCAGAACATGACAGAGCACTTCAGTTTCATATCTCAATGAACTCTAAGCCTAATTGTGGTTGATTCAATGAGAATGGCCTCCATACACCCATATATTCGAATACTTGATCCCCAACTTGGTAAAACTATTTGCAAAAAATTAGGTGTGACTTTGTTGCAGGAGGCATGTCACCGGGGACCAGCATTTCAGAAAACTAGGCCATCCTGAGTTTCCCTCTCTTTGCCTCATGGTTGTATCTTAAGATGTGAGCTCTTATAAAGAGACCAGGAGGGGTCAAGGTCAACACATAAAGATCATCAGAACCAACCAGTCTAGGACTCTAGAGGCTTATAGAGACTGAAAAGCTAGCCAAAAAGAAAAGAAAAAAGAAAAACTGAGACTGACCTAGTCCTTCCTCACAAATGTAGGTGATAAGCAACTTTGTCATCATACAGATCCCTTAGCAAGTGGGAGGTAGAGCAGTCTCAGTGATGGACTTTTTTACCTTTTAGTAGGACACTTTACCTTTACTGAGCTGCCATGTCCAGCCCCCAAACAAGAGGAAGCTCTTAGCCCTCATGTACTGATGAACTGGGGGGGCTGTTATGTGGGGACCCCCACCCTGGAGGAGAAGGAGAAGGACATATGGGAGAGGGAGTAGAGGCTGGGAGAATGGGACTGGAAGGGGAGAAGGGAGGAGACTGTGGTCATGATGTAACTTGAATTAATAAATAAATGGGAAAAAAAGATGTGATGTCTTAGCTCACATATACTTCTCCAGCAATATATCTGTCTGTCTGATAGCATGCTCCCTGGCATGGTAATCGTGGACATTAACCATCTAATACTGTTAAGTACCAAGTAAACTCTTATAAGTTGCCTTGGTCATGGTATCTTAAAACAATAATAGAAAAATAACTAAGACACTGATTATGTGTCTACTTTATCTTCCCTGTTTGAAAGATAATGCCTAAAATAACAGAACACATATTTCTTCAAATGTAAGACATACATATATTTAAAAACAAATCACTGATGATTGAAAACCAGAGGCTGACTATAACAGCCATTGGTACCATTCCCATCTTACTAAACTGAGATGTGAATGTTCATCTGTTATTAACATAGTAAAATTTCCTATAAACAGTTCTAGCTTAAGTTCAAATTTTAAAGAAAATATGAATTTCCATTAAGATTTCCTTGAAATTATTTTATTAGGAGATGAACTTGTAATAAAATCTTATTGTTTTGGGGGCTAGAGAGCACACCATATGAAAGCCCAGCCATTTCTAGACAGTGGTCAATATTTGAGTTAGGGAGTAGTGCTGTTGTTACCAACGACCACTTTGCTTCCCTACAGCTATTGTTAAGTTAGTGGTGAATTTTAAACCAAAGGGGAATTTAGAACAGGAAACATCATCAATGACAAAGCTGAGACTAGAAATCGTAGTTTAAACTACTACAGATTTTAAAAATCCATTCATTTGCCTTGCTGACTGACTGTTGTGACAAATACATGACAAAACTTAGGGAAAGTAAGGTTTATTTTGGCTCATAATTAGAGGTATGATAAAGAAAGCTTGGTGGTGGGAATGTGGGTTAGCTGGTCACATTGTATCTTCTCTCAAAAAGCAGAAAGAGATGAATGCTGGTGATCAGCACACTTTATCCTTTTCATTCAGCTCCAGACCCCACCCTATGGAAGGGTGCCACCCACATTTGGATCGACCTTCCTACTTCAGTTAGCCCAATAGATGAACTCCCTTAACGATACTGGCAGAAGTTGGTCTTACAGTTGATTCTAGACCCTGTTAAATTTAAATCAATGTTAACCTTATGAGGACTATTGCTGTTTATTTTTTTTTTCCAACAGACTTGTATATTTGTTTAGGCGTGCTCATTACTGTTCTGCCAAACAGACCTGGCACAGAAATCTACTCCCCCTCCTTTTTTTTCTGAAGAACTTTTCATTGTGCCAGAATGGATTGTTATCTATCTAAAAAGGCATGCTGTTCCACATGAAGATAAGGACCAGTGATTTTCAAATATTAATTCTTGTTTCATCTTGTATCATGCACTCTTGATTGCTCTTTTCCATTCACATTCTATAATTCTACTGCCCTACTTTATGTGAGTTACTAGCCACAGTAACTATTTGCATGAAATTAGTAAAACTATTTACATGGAACTAATACAACTATTTACATTAAATTAATAAAACTAAAGTTGAGTTTCTTGGTTGTACTAGTCAATGTATTTTAAGTGTTCAATTGCCATATGTGGCTAGAGGCTATTGCTTGAGACAGATATAGACTTTTTATATTACCAAGAAATTTCTACTGGGCAATGTGGCAGTTTAGTTCAAAACAATATCTAGTGAAGGACTCTTGGATGCTATTTAAAATGAAAGTTGAAGAAAATGATTTTTGCCTCAGATTGTAATCAGGAGATGGAGATGCTCGCATGCTGAATTTAAAATGTGAGCTAGTCATAGAATCTCATAGCCGTAAAGACCCTCCAAGGTAATTTAATTCAACTTATTTTACTGCTGTGGAAACTGAGGTCTGGAAAGGCTAAATGTTCTACGTAATGTCACCAAGGATTTTGTGACAAAATTTTATCATCAAGCTTGCCAGTGATATGCATTCACAAATTTTGAAATAAAGGATATAAAATTAATTATTGCACTAAAAACCCAGACAGAGTTCCCACTAGAACACATCCAACCTGGCTTATGGCTCCCCAAAGACCCAATTCAAATTTGTAGTCTGAGAGCCACTGATGTACTATTTTCCTTTAGTTACTCTTGACAACTGTACCTTTGTGTTACTGATTCAATTAAGAATACTCTCTAAAGATTCCATTAAACACTGAAGCCAGCTTTTAAGAAAACATTTTAATTTCTTGAGGTAGCTATGGGTAGATTTGAGGCTGACTGTTGTCTGAGGGTCTACAGAGGGAAAACAGTGGAACAAGACACAACTAAATTTTCTGCCTAAGTATTCCTTGGGCATTATTCTTATCTGGCTGGTGTTGTTGCTACATCAGGCAGTTTCACATTCCGTGCCCCTTTTGACATTAGTACATAATAGTCTTGCACGAGAGAGGTCAGAAATATACTCTACTGCCTCCCTGTTTCCCTTTTATAGTCTGCTATCCTACCTTTATGCCTGTTGAAAAATAGTATCTGTGTGTGTTTTCTGATTTCTCCTATCAGGACCAATATGATTTCTTCAGAGGTAGGGGTCAATTAATGCATCACTGAGCCAACATATACCACTTATATGGTGTGGTTCATAGCATTGACCCTGTAAGTAAAGGGTGTTTTGAGATTTACAGCTCGGGTGCATGGAGATATGGAGACTTAGTAGTGAGTAACTGGCAATAGTTGAGGCTTGCTGTAGACTGGACCGGCAAAAGGTGTTGTTATATAAAAGTAGAAATTAGAAAAGGTAAGGCTGGCTGATAGCTCAGTCAGTAAAGTGTTCTGCATGATCATGTGGTCCTAAATTCAGATAACCAGCACTCATGTGAAAATCTAGGCATGGCAGGGTTTATCCACTATAATCCATAAACTGGGGAGATGGAGATGAAGATTTGAGGATCCCATGGGTCTTGCTAGCCAGTTTAGCCAAGTTGATGAGATCCAAATTCAGTGAGAGAACTTGTCTCTCTCTCTCTCTCTCTCTCTCTCTCTCTCTCTCTCTCTCACACACACACACACACACACACACACACACACACACACACACACACCCCACACACAGCAGGTGGAGAATGATTGAGGGAGACACACCCAATGTAGATTTCTGACCTACACAGTCTCAGGTGCATATGATCATGTGCATCTGAATAGACATATTCACCCATGCGTATGAACACACACAAACATATGTATAAGTGCAGATAGGTATGCATGTGTGCGCATGTGTGTTGTGTGTGTATATACATATATACACATAAAAATTATAAAGAACTTGAAACTGAAAGCATAAAGATTGAGCAATGGTAAGGAATACAGGGACAGATACTGAATGAGTGTCTGAGAACCAAGTAGTTGCTGAAGAGAAAGAATCTATCTTTTTTGTTTTTTGTTTTAATTTATATTTTATTTCTTCAAGTTACATCTCAGTCACAATGCCCTCCTTACTCCCCCTCCAGTCCCATCTTCCCACCCTCTTCCCCCTCAAACCCCATCCCCTTCCTTTTTTTAAGTTTAAGGTATATCTTCCCCCCCAACATCTCCCTCTTTCAGTCCAAGAAATGGCTCTTTCTCTTATAACAATAAATACAATACAAAACAATAGAAATAATTAGGCCACAATTATGAGAGTTATAGGGCTTAGCATACATTCCCAATGTCCAGTCCATATGTATTTGGCACCTGACTTTAACATTCTACTCTCTAACCATCTCCATGAGTTTAAAGTTCTATATTCAACTCAGCTTTCATACTAACTTGCATCATAATTTTAAAAACATCTTCTTAGATCCAGAGCCCTCTCTTAATTTCTAAACAACTTAAAATTTAACTATGAGACTCTAGCTATCTATTCTTCAACCACTTCAGAGACCTGAGAGCGATAAATATATCTGATTATACAGGAAGTGCAGGGCCAGCAGCTTCCAAAACTAAGAAATGACATACCAGTGGCTGCCTGGACAGTTTCCAATTTCTCTCCATACATTGCAGCATCAATCTTCAGCCATTTGGCCCATTACTCTGACAGACATTGATTGTAAAGCAGGAATTATGAAGGATTTGCCTACCCTGTCTTGGCAGAGCTAAGCTGTCAACTTACTTGCTTCCAAGTTTTGTCCTGTTTGAACAGCATTGTGTCTACACTTGAAGCAAGGGACTTTTTTTGCCAAGAGGTAGGCTTGTCACAAATTCAACCATCTCCGATTGGAGATTCTTCAATGCTCATCTTCTACTTGGAGTAGAATAGGGGGTGCTGTCAGGAGCTGACATGTCTCGATGTCAAAAAAATCCTAAGCTAAGAAAACATCTTTGAATTCCATACTCTGCACATCTCTTGAATTTTTGAAGACCACTATGCCCTTATACCTTTGTATATTGATACAAAATTAAGATTATATTTGTCTAAATTGGTATTGATCTTTGTATATTGATGCAAAATTAAAATTATATTGGGCTACATCAGTATTGATCTTTGTATATTGATACAAAATTAAGATTATATTTGGCCACATTGGTATTGATCTTTGTATATTGATACAAAATTAAGGTTAACTCTTTTTAAGGTATTGTACCGAGGTAATGCTTAAAAATGAAATGTGAAGTTTTGACCTTTTGCTGCCAAATGTCATAAACTGTTTAGGATAATTAAGAAGTGTATACTAATAGTCATTCAAGCATGTCATTTTGTTAGGTACTAGGACATTCTATCACAATTATTTTCTAAGCTAAGCAGAAATCAAGTTGTAAACAGACCACCAACATTTGCTTATCCAAATAAAAGAGACAAACTATCTTGAGTGAGAAATTGTGAATCCTGAAGGAGACTAATCTTAGTCCTTCAGCATATTAGTTTGTTAATTAATTCCACTTGAATTCCTTTGGGTATTAAGTGCCCTTAATATAATTCTTTCTTTTTAATTTTTTAAAAATATTTGAGATGATTCATTATTTTTAAAAATATTTTCTATCTAAAATTCCCATGAAAATGGGAGCTAATCTACTAATCTTAATAATTTGTGATTAAAAGGAAAAGCAAAAAGGACATCTCTTAGAGTGGTCACAGCTCTTATAGTCAATTATAGCAGGAAAGAATGAGGTTTCTTATTTCCCTCAAATTAATGAAAAGGAAGGTTATAGTGAGGTGAACACTCACATTTTCTGAAATCTTCTGAATTGACTGTTTTTTCCAATTTCTAACATTTAGTACCATCAGTGTTGCAAAGCCTTAAGCCAGTGGACAGAATTATGGCTCAACACTGGTGTGTTAGTCACTTTTATTGTTGAAAACAAATATCTGACCAGAAGTAAGTTACAGTCCATCTTATCAGAAAAGTCAAGACAAGAACTCAAGCAGCTGGTACCAATGCATCCACACTCAAGGGAAAAAAAAAATGCATCCTTACTTGCTTTCTTGTTGTCAGCAAGCTTTCTCTTCTTTTGTATTGCTCAGGAATCGCTGTATCTGCATAAGGAATGATGCCACCCACAATGGGGTGAGTCTTCTAATGTCAATCAGCAATCAAGGCAATTCCCCAAAGAGATGCCTAGAGATCAACCTCATCTAGATAATTCCTCCTCAAGACTCTCTTCCTAAGAGATTCTAGATTGAATCAAATAGAGAGTTAAAACTAACCAACATATGAAGGAAAAGTTTATTTTAGCTTACAATTTGAGGATGTACAGCCCATCATAATAGGGAAGGTATAATAGTGGGGTGACTCCATGGGGTTGGAAGTACACTGCTGGGACTCTTTATCTAGTCATATCTTTGTGGAAAAGGAAACAGAACAGACAAGAAGTAAAACCCAAGTACCTACGAGGTCTCAAGGCTTGTCCCCCTTCCTACTGTGATCCACTGCTTCTACTTCCTAGCAATTCTAGAACAATCCCAAACATTGTCACCATCTGGAGAACAAGTATTCAGATACATGAGCCAGTGGAGGACAATTAATATTTAAAAACTACCACTTCTGTGGCAGATGACTGCTGTTTAGTCACATTTTCCTTCGTCTGTTTTATGAATATGTGAAATATTAACTGACTAAGATTCTTGCCTAGAATACACCACTACTTCTGTTATGGTCTAAGAATAATTACCAAATGCCTTTTGGGGTAGGTTTTTTGTTTGTTTGTTTGTTTGTTTGGTTTTTTTGGCAGGGTTCTCTATGTGTATCCTTGGCTGTCCTGGAACTAGCCTTTGTAGATCAGGCTACTCTAGAACTTAGAAATCTGACTGCCTCTGCCTCCCAAGTGCTGGGATTAAAGGCATGCACCCCCACACCTGGCTAACAGATGCCTTTTTAGAACAGCAGCCATGACGAACCCTGTTAATGTATCAACAAACTTCCATATAATCACATTGACCTGAAAGGCACATTTGAGATGTTAAAGTCACAAGATGGAAACTACAGATGTCTACAAAGCCCTGCCTAAGAAGGCATCTGTCCTGGAAACTTTTTAGGCTACAACAGAAACACTAGGTGCCTGAGCTAAGAAGTGTCAAGTCTTATGTGTTGTAGGGTTACCTGCTGTATTCCAACAACATTATTCTGTAAAACTTTTTTATGCACAACTTTCTTGCACATATAAAAAAGAAGTTGTACTCCATTATTTTCAATGACACTAGCAGGGTGTTTATTCATTCTACAGTTACTTCTAATGCCTGCCCTACTTATCTGGCAGATATAAGCATAGGATACTTTGAAAAGCAATGGGGGCCCTCCCAATGCATTCGCATAAACAAAAGATGTCCCTGTCAATGCTGACAACTTCTGAAAGAAATCTTGCTATTTCTGAATTAAGCATTTGGAATGAGGTCAATTTTAATTTCTAATTTGGCTTTGTTCAAGCTTTTATCCTTTTCATTGGGAATGTTTGAATAGACTTTTCCCTTGTTCTGCCAGTATTTGAAAGCACAATTTTGAGAGTGCACAGAACCATGGCTGACTGAGAAAAGTCTGTGAGCTATGCAATTGCTCTTCTTGATCTGTTATCCTGTGTCACTCAATCGTGAATCTCACTTCTAATGTCTTTGGCTACAGGTCTGATTCTATAGACCAGCCTTGACCAAAATGCCTAAGAGTCACTGGTGTGACCTGCAGAGCAGGCTTCATTGATCATGCGTGTATGAAGTCTGTTTTTAAGTGATGTTTTTAAAAAGATTATAGTACAATTAAATTATTTTCCCCTTTCCTATTCTCCTTCCAACCTCTCCAGTGTACCCCCACTTGGTCACATGTAAATACATGGTCTCTTTTTAAAATTGCTTTTTTACACACACACACACACACACACACACACACACACACACACACACACA
>CAJQZJ010032114.1:1487167-1499110 GCA_907164525.1 Lophiomys imhausi
TGTGTGTGTGTGTGTGTGTGTGTGTGTGTGTGTGTGTGTGTGTGTGTACTTGTTCAGATGGGTTAGTGTGTCCTCCCTAGCAGGGTTATGAATGTCAGGGGACATCTCACATGTGGTTCCTCACCTTCTACCTTGCTTGAGACACAATCTCTCTGTTGTCTACTGCAAAAAGATAAAGGTTGGTGGACCCATGAGTTTCCAGGGACTTTTCTTGTCTCTACCTCCACCCAGCCACATATTGCTGGGGTAAAATGTGTATTCACTGCTGGGGCTGGCTTCATGTGAATTTGGGGGGATCTGAACTCGGGTCCTCGTGCTTTCATGGCAAATGCTCTACCCATTGAGCAATCTCTCTAGTTCCTGAATGTACCATTTTGATTTAGCTCATTCACTAGTACTTTTAGTTGTAATGGAGAAAGAAAATTCAAGAATATGTTGGGTCCTGCGAACATTTATGAAAAAAATGTGCTCAAAAATCAAAATATGATTAGGCATTCTGCAATACTACCTTCTGGTAAAGGAGCCCTTCCTTTCATATATTTAAATATAATTTGAATAGTGCAGTCTATCTTCATGTCCCTTTGTAGATATTTTTATTGTGTATGTGTGTGTGTGTGTGTGTGTGTGTGTGTGTGTGTGTGTGTGTATGGTGTATGGTATATATACATGTTCATATGGGTGTGTGCACATGTGTGTGCATGCATGTGGAAACCACAGGCCAAAGTCAGGTTTCTTCTTCAATTGTTTCCAACTTTTTTTTTTTTTTCTTTTGGTTTTTCGAGACAGAGTTTCTCTGTGTATCCTTGGCTGTTCTAGATGCGATTTGTAGACCAGGCTGGCTTTAACTCACAGAGATCCACCTGCTTCTGCCTCCGGAGTGCTGGGATTAAAGGCGTGCACCACCACGCCTGGCAATTAGACAGCTGTGTACTGCCATGTGGTTGCTGAGATTTGAACCTGGGTCCCTTGGAAGAACAGCCAGTGCTCTTAACTGCTGAGCCATCTTAGTCACCCACTTTTTTTTTTTTAAGATAGGGTCTATCACTGAACCTGATGTTCATTTATTTGACAAAGGGTGGCCAGTGAGTTGCAGGGATATTTTCTCCAGGACTAGGATTATAGACACGTATCACTCTTTGCTTGCCTGATTCCATGAATGCTAGGCATCCAAACTGAGTTCCTTACACATGCATGACAAGAACTTCACTGACTCTTGAGCCTTTTGCACATCATTGTTTTGTTTGGTGATTTGTTTGTTTGTGGAAACACTATATTTCTCATAGCAAAAGACTTATGTGTGTCTTTCTGCATTTTCTGTATGTAAAACTATACATTGTCTGAACCCCATTTTCCAAGCATCATCCTTTTCAATTTTTTGAAAACTCACCCAGAGGCTTTTGGTTTTCCTTTGTATAGCAACAGTACGCTATTGGCCTGGTGTCTGATTTGATATGGAGCCAGGGTTAGAGACCCCTAGGGCAGTATTGGTTTAGCAGGGATTTGAGGAGCAGGTGGGTGGCTGGGATATCTTCTAGAAACATGCCTTAAAGAAAAGTAGCAGTAATAAACAGAAGCTTAGCCTGCCTCTGGTGATGAAGTCTTTAGAGACTCTTCCTCAAGGCAGGATCTGCAGCTGGGAACATCAATCTCCCTCCTGACCAGGGGCTTATTAACATTCAGAGTATCACTTTCAATTAAATTTCTGGAATGCTCATTTAGTTTCTAGTTAATAAGGCAGGATTGGATGTCATATATGATCCAGAAGTTTTTTTTAAAGAAGGGTAAAAATAAAAAGAGCCTTGGGATCAGGTGCATGGCAGGTCCTCTTCCAATGCCAACATAGTATCCAAACCACCGGCCATGTTGGCTTTGCACATGGATCTGAGCAATGTTTAGGATATTTTTCTCAATGGGTGATTTAAAACTGATAATAATTCTTAAGAAAATCAGTATAAAGTTCTCTCATGGCTTCCCAAATTCAATCAGCTTTGTAGTCCAAGGGCTTTGGGGTTTGTGTACTTTTAAAAAAGTCATACAAATACAGAATGGAGGTTATTCTGAGAAGGTCATATTGATAGGCTCTGTCAGCCTCTCAACCAGCACAGAGGTGATGATGTCAATAATATATTGATCACCTTGAGAGTCACTATTGATTGGGTGCCTATTATCTGTTTGTCAGTTATCAGGTCATGTAAATCCCATCCTTTAACTATCACCACTAATCATAGAAAGGAAGACTAACATTCTATTTCATGTGGTGAAATTGAGACATTGTGCTTAACCTACTTATGAATAAGGTCTAGTTGATGCCACCAGAGAAGTGGTGAATGTTATCATAGGAATTAATCTTTCCTGTTCAGTCTCTACCTCCTTCTCCACATTCCTCTTGAAAGTCTGAGACCATACTGTGAAAAAAAAATCTTAATGTCAAAAAAACACTTTTCAATGATATCTTGGCTAACAGTGTGTAACCAGAAAAGGACAGATGGTGGTTAGTTGTGATTGTAACTTGATAGGACTTAGAATCACCAAGAGAACAGGTGAGAGTGTTTCTAGATGGGTTAATTGAGATAGAAAGGCTCACCTGAAATATAGGTAGTACCATTGTGTGAGCTGAGATCCAGAGCTGAATACAAAGGAAAACACATCAGTCTTCAGCTCTCTGTTTCCTGACTGTGGGTTCAAAGTGACCACCTGCCTCATACTCCATGCCCTTTCCACCATGGTGGACCACAGTGCCTTGAAAATGCGTATTTCCTCTTTACCTTGCTTCTTGTCAGGTACTTGGTCACATCAAGGAGAAAAGTAGCTGAAATACTTAACTTCCATTAACTTTAAAGAATTCACTTTCTCCTAACTAAGCAGACATCTTGACCTTAGTCACAGAGACTGGCACTTAAACCAGAGTTGGTTAGCCACAGAGTTCCATTCCACCGGCCACGGAAATGATCCAGAGGTGGACTTTAGACTGCGGTGGCCAGGTCTATCCAGCAAGTGGACTGGGTTTGAAACAGCTCCAGCTGTTTCACTTGAATAAGTAACACTTTGAGCAAGCTTTCAGTTTTGCTGTATGGGGTAAAGCAGTAGGAATGGATTTGATTACCTTCTATCTACAGCCATCAGGCTCTAACAGTGTATTGTTCCACCCAAAGGGAAATGAACATGCCTTATTTCATTCAGCATTATTGAGCTCTGTAAAGTAGCAGACACAGAAGGGGTTTCAGAGGCACAGTGGATAGTTAAAACAAAGAAACTTTCTAAATGAGGTTTACACAAAGATTTTGAGCACTAGGTATTAGAAGCCTCTTTTGAGCGAGTCTTTGAGAACCAACCCACTCACCAGAAAACTTTGCAATCTGAAGCATTTTTCTTTGACTCATGTCTCTAGACCCATGGAGAGAAGGCGGTTTAACTGGGACGGAGCTTATGAAATGCCGAGGGCTGTGATTAGAACACAAGAGCTCTGTATACAAATGTGCTCACAGGAAACAATAAGTGGCATTTAAAAGAAGAGGCACAAGGGAGAAAAAGAAGTCATGGAACAAAGAATACCAAAATAAATACTTAAGGAGTACATAATACATTCTACCCAAAGCAAAGGTTTAAACACATATTTTCCATCTGGAGGCAGAAGGTGGCAGCACCAGTTACTGAATAGCATCAGATTGAGACTCCAAGGAAAGCTGCAGAGAATAAGCCATTTTGTAGATAGGACACATCAGCTTGGAGTTTATAGTTACAAATTAAAACACCATGGATAGAATGCACCCCTGGAACCTCTGAGGATCTTTGGGACCTAATGTACACTCACTGCTCAAGGTGTATGCCCCAGTGCATGTAACAATTGTAAACAAAAACATCTGGGGAGAAATCTATGCAAAAGATCCACAAATACTTTTTCAGTATTCCACAAACAATAAACTATAGTAACCATGTGCACAGCATTTATATTGTATTCGATACCATCTAGAAACTTAAAGTATGTATTAGAATAAGCATAGGCTATATGCTAATTCTAAACTATTTACACAAGAGATGTGAGTATCTGTGGATTTTGTTGCATATGAGGATCCTGTGTCAGGTCCCCATGGGATAGAATAGAATGGATGGGAAGGGTGGAATAAGATTGGATGGGTAGAAATGATGGATGGGATTGGGTAGGATCATATGGTATCCTGGTTAACCATAATAATCAACTTGACACAACCTAAAGTCATCTGATAGCACAGCCTCAATTAAGGTATCTCCTAGATCAGATTGGCCTGAGGGCATGTCTGTGGGAGGTTGTTTTGTTTGTTATTTGGTATAAGAGGGGTCTTCCCACTGTGGTTTGCATAATTCCTTGGGTAGGTGGTCCTAAACTATAGGATAAAGCTAGCTAAGGATGAGCCTGTGAGAAAATAAACCATAGCTGGGATGGGAACATCACACCATTCTTCCATGGCTCTTGCCTTCAGGTTCCTGACTTGAGTTCCTGACCTGACTTTCATTGATGGATTTTTGCCTGGAAGTATAACCTGAAAAATTATTTCCTCCCCCAAATTGTGTTTGGTAAACGTGTTTTACCAGAGAAACAGAAAGGAAACTAGAAACTAGAACACACAGGATGAGTTTGAATGAATGGGATGAGATGGTGTGGTATGAATGAGAAATCATGAGATCAGATGATATGCATTTGGAAGGATGGGATGGGATGGGATGGGATGGGATGGGATGGAGTGGGATAACTTATATTGACTGGCATGGGATGATTTTCCTGCCAGCAGTCCAGTGAATCTCTTGACTTCCTAGAATAGAATGAGGTTCTTGGGAGTTTGTGACTTTTTTGCCAAATTTCTGTTACTCAGAAGTTAAAAGTACAAGTCCTGAAGACTTTTGTACTTGTACAAAACCTGAGGCATAAAAAATCATATGGCATTTACAAAAACAGCTACCTTTCAAAGTATCATTAACTGTCACATTCATATTCACAACTTTTGTAATAGGGACCGGATAAAAATCATCAAATTTCATTAGCACTAGAAAAAGAAGAGAGAAGAAATACCAGCTTTACAGCTCTTCTTCAAACCTGCTGCATCAGGAAAGCTGGAGGGCAAGTCCAGGATTGCGCTTTCTGGTCTTTTTCAGCTCTGGCTCAGTTCTGAAGACAGTAACTCCTAGGCAGGTATTGCAACTAACTACTCAGTGACCATTTCAAAATGTGGGTTGTGCACCCAAACAGTATCTTGCTGTAGGCTTTATCTACAATATTGTTTTATCTATAGTCTCAATCTTCTTGAAAAGCAAGTGTGGGCACAAAAGAGTAATCTTCCAGAAAGAAATATCTTAAAAATGGACCAGAGACATAAAAAAATAACATCAGAAGTTCCCCCACTAAATTGTTTGAATTTGTAGTTGTTGCCAATTGTACATAGATCTTCAGGAAACAATAGCTTCAATTTGAAGTACATTTGGTCAGAAATTTTTATAAATCATTCCTTAAAAAGAAAAGGCTTTTCAAAATTTTCTAATTGTTATCAGAATAATTGCAAAATGAAAATAAAATTCAAGCTAATTGTCCAAACAGAATCAAAAGAAATGCTGGAGGTGAAAAAAGCCAGTTGTACTCAAAAACCATGAAGAGTTTTGAAAGAAGTAACTTTACCTTTGTAGATGGCTTTGACTAAAGTTTAGTGCCAAAAAATCATTCTTGTATTATTAATTATGCAGCTACACCATACACAGTGGATAATGGGACCATTATGCCCATTAAAGAAGAGAACAAGGACCAGAGAGACAATGTTATAAACACAACATACAAAAAAAAAAAAAAGGTAGTCATTCTCAGATGACTTCAGGGAGGTCATTCCCTTGGTGTTATTTTAAATTCTTAAGATACTGTCTTAGTTTGACTTATATAGGGTATTCCTTGTTCTTTGGCATCCTGAGTTGATCATCCCTCAATCGTCTTTGTCATCATCATCATCATCATCATCATCTTTTTATAAGCAAACACACAAAAGACTCATATCTGTATTATCTACCTTTATAGATTGTTTTGTTAAATTTTCTGCAAAAATGTTGACTTCTTGGGAAATCTAAGCAAAAAGTCAAATTAAATTTGAAGTGTATTGAATACACACACATACATATCATCAGAAAATACTATATATGTATATGTATATTATATATATATATATATATATCATCAGAAAACATTACCCAGGTTAAGTTTTGCATTCTAATGTACCCTTCATTATGGGCAAGGCTTGGCCAATAAAACTCTCTGAGTTCATAAATTTGGGCACTTTTCCTCTTGCACAGACTGTTCCCTGCTTTTCTTTCAGAGTACTTTGTTACTGCTGTGTATTTAAATTTTCTCTCTTCATTGATAGCTTTTAAGGTATATTAGTCACTTCAAGACTGTGTGTGAGTGAGTTTGTGTGTGTGTGTGTGTGTGTGTGTGTGTGTGTGTGTGTGTGTGTATGTCTGTACACATGCTCATGGATGTGAGTGAAATCCAGAGGTATCAAATCTCCTGACTGAATTACAAGTAATTGCAAGCTATGAGATGTGAGTGCTGTGAAGTTAACTCTGGTCCTCTGAAAGATCTTAACTACCCTTAACCATTGATGCATCTGTCTAGTCCCTGATTCTTTTCTTTCCCTTAAAAAATGCTAATACCATTCATTGAGGTTGAGTTGTATATACTCAAATTTCTGATAATTGCTCTGTTCTTTGAAAACATTTTGTCTCTGCTGTCATTTATTAACAATACTGCTCTGCCACTCCTCCTAACTGTGTACCTTTTGATTTGTTCTGGTCTTGAAGCCCAGACAAAATCTATGATCTCTAGCCCAGCTATGTTGGGGCTCCAGTTGATATGGATGTCAGTGTTTCTTTGCTTAAAAGTATAGTTATACTTTTTCAGGATTCTTTTCCTTGGCTGATAGCATAAAGCCCATTGTTCGAACTATGACCAAGTGTTCATCTTACAATGAACTGGCTTATTCTAGTCGATGCTCTAGAGATACTGCCTCCCTTGCATCCAGTTCCTACCTACCGAGATGAGTTTAATCTTCAGAAGAGCCTTTACTCAAGTAGCTAAACACAAAACACATCTCTCAAGTGAGGCTTAAAGGAGGTAGCTCAATAAAATACATTATATAATAAGATCTGTGCATGGATCATGTACAAGAGAAGAAGGGTACCAAAACAGGCAATGGGAGGATGGTAATGACAGTGCTCCACCAGAGTGGAGAAGTCAGGGAAAAAGGAGGGGGAAGGGAAGGAGAGGGGAAAGAGGCAGAGAGTGGGGATTGCAGGGCAAAGTAAGAAAATAAGCCTAAATATTAGTGTGTGTGTGTGTGTGTGTGTGTGTGTGTGTGTGTGTGTGTGTGTGTTCTTCTGGGTATTTTGGTCAATGGACAAATGTTTATGTTTGTATTAGCCTTTACCTTGTTTGTAACAAAATGATGATTGTGTTTGCTGTTATGCATCCCAAGCTAGCTACCTCACAAATCTCCAAGGATTTCTCATTTTCTACTTCCCATTTTTCCATGGGGCAATGCAGTTACCCTGCCCAACCTGCATGTAGATTCTTGGGAATTGAACTCATGTCCTCAAGTTTGTACGCAGGCTCTTTACCCACTGAGCCATCTCCATAGCCATGGTTAAGGCATGTGAGAACTCTCAAAAGCAAGAAATAAAGCAAACTTATTGTTGACATCTCTTCATAGTTCTAACTAGGATTTATGCTTAAACTATATTAAATAATAGTTATTGCCTGCAAATACTGCCTCAACTTTGTGAAATTTAGCCAGCCAATTAGGAAAGCATTTAGCATGACTCATCTTACTTTGCACTGTACAAAGCATCTGGAGCTGTAGCCTGAACTTGGATCTGATTGAAGAAGGTATTTGGATGCATTGAAGAAGGTAGAGTTACTTATACTTCTATTCTTGTGGTCCAGACATTTTCAGGTTTAGTGCACATTTTGAAGAAGAGGCAGTGGTCTGTGTAAGGCTAATATTTCTGTAGGAGATAAACGTCTGCCTGACGGAGAAACATCCCTCCTGCCTTTCCCAAGCCCTGCTTATACAGAAAGTTTGATAGAAGGAAGAATCTATAAGACTTCAACGAGACACAGTTGAGAGATCCAATCAATAGGAGGCATCTGTGTTTGTGTCTTGGAAAATCTAGAGGTCAGTATTTGCTTATTTCAGAATCCAAGTAGATCCTTCCAAATCCTATGTGCCTGTCTCTGCACACTAAGTATTGGGATCAAGACCTGTGGTTCCCAACTGAAGGGATTAAAGATGTGCTCCCCCGCCCCTGCATCGAAGTTTTTCCCTATGTAGAGCTTGTTTTGTATCAGGCTGACCTTGAGCTCTGGCATCTGCCTGTTTCTGTCTCTAGTGTGTTGGGATTAAAGGTGTATTCTTCTCAAATGATGAGATTAAGGTAGATCACATGGTGACAGGCAGATACCAAACTCTAGAGGGAAGTGTGAAATGTACAAAGGGCAGTGTGAAATGTCTCAAGTGACAAGGCTGGATCGCAACTGACATGGGTTCTTTTCTCCCACTCATCAAGGACTGTGTGTGATCTTCACCAAGACACATACCCTCTTTTCTAGGATATACAATGCAGGTTATTTTACCCCTCTTTTTTCTCTTCTTCTAGAATTATAATGCAACAAAATGTAAGAGGAAAAGCATATGGCTCCAGCACAGAATACAACTGAAATCACAGTTATAGCTAGACATCCATCTCCTCAGGAACACACCTGTTCCCTTCAGTGCTATGGAACCCCACCAAAATCTCCAACATTTTAGAGGAGTACTACCTCTAGTGGAAAAAAAAATCAAGACTGAAAACAGTGGCTGGCCAGCAGAGTGATTAACTCGAAACTGTGAGGCCAGAGGCTTGCTTGCGGTCCAGTCTCTGTTCAGTTAGTTCACAGATCTTGTAGATGTTTGAAGTGAGTCCATACTTCAGACTTTGACTTCATTATGCATTAAATGAGGAAGATAGCAGGTGCAAACAAAATATTTCCATTAAAATGGAAAAGGATAATAGCAAATACTCTACTGATCTAAGCCCCTTTTAAATAGTCAAGTGACCTTGAATTCCACACTCATGACCTCTGATGGGAAGAGACTTGGGTTCTGTAACTATCTAGAATCCCTCCTGGCTTACTTTCTCTCTCCACTTCTCCATCTGTTTATCTTTTAAATATGTGGGGTGCCCAGAGAATCTTGTGGAAACCAATATTCTCACCCTGCTGCACTCTCTCGTCTTAATCAAAATGACAGTTTGCTACAGCACACAGCCTCAGAAAAGCTGTATTCCCTCCAGCTCATCCCCCCTTCCGCCTGTTTTAGGGTATAGATTTGCTCAATGAGACTATCAAAGGAGTTTAGTCCCACATTTGATATGTGGTTGACATTATAGAAAAGATTCTGGGTATTACATAAATGTCACCAGTACTACTAATCAATGTAAAGGAATCATGGGAGAGGTTCTTTGAGATATGGGTCTACAGGACAGCCTAGCACTCCGTGCCCACCTCGTCTAAACAAGACAAGCCATCCTTCATTCAGCTGGTATATTTGATTAATGTATGAACTGCTAAAAGCCCAGGGAAATTGCGAATACAGAATATATGCTCTTAAAATGACAGCTCAGTCTGGCATCTGTCAATTTTGCCTGCCTGCCATTCATTTGTATTCTGCTGGTGGCAGCCTTTGATTGTCCTTTTGGGGAACTGTCCTATTGAGACTATCAAATTCAAGACTTCTCATTTCAAGACAACAGGTGAGAGGTCACCCAGCCTAACTCAATCACGCCATCTCTTCTTAAATACTTGTTTTCAGCCAGATGACACAAAACAGTATCAGGTCATCCATTAGTCATGAAGCTTTAAACATCCACCTTTCCTTGCTCTGCAAGTATTTAGAGAAGCCTTATTCCTAAAGACCTGCCATCCAGCAGTTCCTCTGGTTCTTAAACACCCACTTCCCTCTGGCAAACTTCTCAGTCTAAGCCGGAGTTCACTCTACTTCCTGAAATCTAATAGCATAAATAAGAAAAGGCAGCATATTCCTGAAGGTGAAATGTTATGAGCAGTAATGAAATGTGACAGTGGTTCTCTTGTAAATGAATCAGAACCTCTGCTAAAAGAAATTGTTGGGTTGCTTTCTAAAAGTCTATTCTCAAAACAGTTGTCTAAGTTTGGGGTCTGAAAAACTCAGAAGAAAACAAAACAAAACAAACAAAACAAATGCTCCCTCTTGAACAGATCTTAGCCTACAATGATGGCACACACATATGTGGTAAGTATGGATGTAGTATGACATTTACAAGGAGACCAAGAGAGGGTAATGAAGAAAGACAGAACACAGGCAAAAGGCTTATGATGATACAAAATGAGGATATATAGCTTGTTTGTTCTGGTTCCAGTTCCATCATAGTTTGTCTTATTTCCCTTGTGCATAAATGAATAAAATGTAATTGAAAGTATAAAACCCCAAGCAAAGCTCTATGGCTTCAGAGTGGCCATTATAACTGTATAGAAGTTCAATGAGAGGGATAACATTGGGCCAGTGTTTGAGTGGTTTCCTTAAATAAGCCTGTAATGATTTTATATGTGAGTTAATTGGAATAATGTGATTTTATTTAGATAAAACAAAGTTTTTCTCATTACATGTTAATGTGGGTCTGCTTTTTCCATGGCATAGTTTATGCAGAATACTATACACAAATTATAGATTTGTTGATGCATATATAATGTATATATAATCAAGTCATCTTGCGTAATTTTTATTTGTGAAAATTGTTCAAAGACCTAAGTCTTAGAGACATGCAAGACATGAGTTTGAAAGGCTATACATAGATACTAGGTATATTGATATATACATATATACACTAGTATATGCATATATATGCACATGCAGATATGAGACTACAAGAAGACAGAGATAATATTTGAATAAAGAATGGTTAAATTATAGTTTCAGCCTTTAAAAAACTCAGTACATTCCAGTAGACTGTTGGCGGTGTGGAAAGTTACAGAAAGAAAGACCAATTTTAAAGTTATTTTCAACAATCAGAGATGAGAGGCAGAATCAGTGAAGACTGAGTAGCCATTGAATTTTATATTAGAAGGAATAATGATTCACAGAATTAAGAGTGACCTGTACTAACATGGAGACATCAAGATGAGGATGGAACAATTTTCAGCAGAATGGAGAACCAAATGCTAAGTGAAGTGAGCGATGTATGATGGAAAAAGCCTTGAATCTGAGAAATTTATGCAGGCTGAGAATAATGTTTGACAAGAATCAGGATGGACAACTATGACCTCCTGGCCTTTTCTTGTCCACTGTCTGCATTTGGATTTTTTTTTTATGACACAGTGATTCATTTGTTTGTAGCTTCTTGTACATAGCAAGAACAAAACTGTGTGCCCATGACAATATAACTTTGGTGCTTAAACCATACCTGGCATTTTGTAATAATGACTTGTTGATTCCCAGTTTAAAATGTCTTATATACTGGGGAGATGGTTCAGTCAGTAAAGCACTTGACTGGGAAGAATGAAGACCTGAATTCAGTCCCTAAAACCTATTTTAAAACCCAAATGCTTGGCCCAGTGATATGTGTATGTAATCCTAGTGTTGGATTGGTACATAGGGGCCGATCTCTGAGGTTTTTGTACAGTCAGCTTAGACTACTTGATGAGTTTTAGGCCAATGAGAGACCCTGAGCTAAAAAGAAGGTGGGCAGTGCATGATGAACTACACTAAAGGTCGTTCTCTGCTCTCCACAAGCAGGCATACACACACACACACACACACACACACACACACACACACACATGCATGGACACACACACAAACACCACACACACCACATCACACACACACACACACACACACACACACACACACACACACACAC
>CAJQZJ010032114.1:1499120-1511713 GCA_907164525.1 Lophiomys imhausi
CACACACACACACACACACACACACACACACACACACACACACACACCCCACACCTCACACAAATAAAAATAGTAAGAATAATGACCTAATAATTATAGTTGGTTTCAGAAATGGAATTAGCTACTGTACCTAATTTACTATTTCCTTTCAAAGTAAGTTCCACACAGTCTCTGAAACTTCAGAGATTTTAGCTGGCAGCTTTGGAAGTAGAAAACTTCTAAAAATGACTACATGGAGGATGCATTTCTTCACACTGTTATGATAACATACAACACAAACACATGTGTTGTGAGGTTTTGTTATATTCTGTTTGGAAATGGGCAGTGAAGAGAATACTCAACCAAATAACTTTTATTCAAGCACACACGTTTTTAACCAAACCCTAGTTCTAGTGTGCCGGTGAGAACAGGCAGCACATGAAGAAATACACAGCCTGGTATCTGCTCTTCAGGAATTTTTAATTTCCCATAAACATAGGTCCAGAAATTAAAAACAAAAGACACCATAAGGCAAAATTGAGTATGCCAAAAGAGATTTATTTTTATTTCTTCTTTCACTTTTTCCTTAGAGTTAAGGACAAAGATGACTCTACAGTAACACCTTTTGGCACTTGTGATATTTTGAAAACCAGCCATGAAAAAGATTTAAATATTGAAAGACCTGGTGAGTCTTGGCTGTGGAAGTTGGAATATAGGAGGTTCTTGGAGCTGCCAGTGGAGGGCTGCAGGGAGAGGAACTGGACTGTAAAAGCAATCATTTCTTCTTTCTCACTGGGTCTGCTTCCTCACTATTTCTACTGGTCAGTTTTTGAGGTTTATTTTCTTATGTTTACTTGTGTGTTTATGTGAACACATGTGTGTATGCAGATGTGAATGTTAGTGCCCACAGAAGGCAGAAGAGGGCTTCAGATCCCCTATAGCTGGAGTTATAGGCAGTTGGGAGCCTCTTATGTGGGTGCTGGGAACCAAACTCAGGCTCCCTCAGGCCATTTCTCTGGTCACCCTGCCCCTGAATCTTTCAAAGAAATTGACTTTGCAGTCCTTGATTTAACATGGCATATGCAGTTTGTGTGACCTTTTGTTTAGCCATGTGAAAATGTGCAGCCCATGAATATCCGTGCTCCTGTATGGAGGCCACGGGTCACCTAAAGTGCTCTTCCTCAGGGTATCATCTACCTTGTTTGTGGAGACAGGGTCTCTCACTGTCCTGAAGCTAATTTGGAGAATTTGGCTAATTTGACTTATTTGGCTAAGCTGGCTGGCCAGTAAATCCCAGGGATCCACCTGTCTCCACCTCCCTAGAGCTGAGGTTACAATTTCATGTCAACACACCCAGATTTTCACATATATGTTGGGTATCAAACATGGATCCTCAAATTTGTATAGCAAGCACTTTTCTGCTGACTGATCTTCCCATTCTTAATTTTTGTGAACATCTAACCCGTTCCTTATAGAGCACCCTGGCAGGCAGTCTACATTCCTATGTACCTTTTGGCTGCATTTGGGTATCTCCATTTTCATTTGATCCTTCTCTCTCTCTCCTTATTTATATCCATTGTTTTCTACTAACAGGGAAATGTCCAAAGAGGCTTAGGGGGATCAGTCCAGTTTACTAGCTCCTTCCACTTTCTGTTTCTCTTGTACAGATTCTTTTTATTCCAGTTCTTTTCCCAAATACAAAATGCCAATAAAAACAAGAGAACAGTGACACTGAGCTCAATAGATGTCCGAATGGTTCAAAGAGCAGAGTTGTCTCTGCCCCCCCACCCACATTGAGGTCCATTTCTGCTGAGCCAAGTACATTTAATTAACTCATTCATTTGCTCTGATCCCATTATCAGTCTTAATTTTTCTTGCCTTCCTCTGATCTCAGGGCAGAAAAATCAATTGTTCCAAATCAATTAAAAGAAAAAAAGGATTCAAAACTCAGCCAGAGAAATGAAGGATAAAATCCAGTAACCTGGCCATGCTGCAAAATCCTGCCAGGCATAATGACTGCTTGGGAGAGAGAAGCGTGGAAGGGTTGTCTTTGGTATGTTTGATTTCAAGAGAGGAGAAAAGGCTTCCAGAAGATATTGGAGGGTAGACCTGAGCATCACCCTAGAGAAAACTCCCGAGCATTTTCCCTCCTTGCACTTGATTAGCCAACTCCAAAGGAACCCACAGAGAAACTGTTTAGAACTCTAATTAAAGAAATGAAGTCAACTCCTTTAGGTACCTTCTAGTGCTGAATAGAAATTGAAATGGAACAGAATAATCCCCCAAACAAGAGGCCTTTATCTTCCTCCAACAGTCTCACACCACCTCACTTAATCATGGGAAGCAAAATGACAGGCTGGAGGCATGGTTCAGCAGTTAAGACTGTAAGCTGTGCTTGTAAGAGTCCATATTGCACTTGAGTATGGTCCCCAGCTCCAAGTCACAGAAAGATGGGCAGGACACAGACACCTCCATCTTCAACTGCAAAGGACCTGATGCACTGTTCCATAGGTATGAGCATGCATACAGGTACATGCATGCATAAGTGCAACTGGGCACACACACTCACATGCACACGCATGCACACACACACACACACACACACACACACACACACACACACACACACAGAGTGAGAAATAGAGTCAGAGGGAAAGAGGGAGGGAGGGAGAGAGAGAGAGAGAGATTTAAAATAAATATAAAATTTAAGAAGCAAAACTTACACAAAAGCATTGTTTGTGAAATGCCGGCTGCACTGCAATCTTCCTAGGTGTACACTCAGTTGTGGATACATTCTAGTGAGAATGGTCATGGGTAGCTTGCTCTGCTGTCCTAAAAGTTAAGTGAAGGAGTAAAGAAGTATTCTTTCTTTCTTTTATTAAGTGACTATAGATACGTTGGAGAGAAATGGAGGGTGTAGGAATATCTCCCTTCCCCCCTTGCTTCTTGGCATTTAGATGTTAATCACACAGCATTAGTCCTTTAGGGTGCTAGCCATCTGACATCTCTCCTTTAAGAATAACGAATTGTGTCCTTCACCAGGAAGAATAAGACTTCCGTCTGTCTTCATTTTTTATCAGTCTTTTAGCCTCTGTGAATGCGATAAGTATGAAAGTCTTTATTTAAGGACTGCCGAAGGGATTTTAGACAGAAATACTGTACTTTCCAATACAAATATGGCAAAGTCACCTCCAATGTAGATCTCCCATCGCTTGCCCAAATCCAGTTCTGTTAACCGAGACACACCTGTCACAGGCTTCACAAACATTAACAAGTAGGCGTGCGGTGTTGACTTTCTGAAGTTTGTGGTGCTGTGTAAAACTTAGGAGGATATTTTATTTACTTATCTTATGCTCTTTAAACAAACCAATGTGTTTTATTCTATGAAAGTTCCAGACATTTATACAATGTACATTACTCATATCCACCCACCACTAACTTCTTCCAATGCCCTCCGAAGACTCCTACCCCATCTGCCTCCCAGCTTCGTGTCCTCCTTTTATTTATTTATTTTTGGTACTAATACCCCTGGGTTCAATGAGTGCTGCTCGGATTGTGTGCGACTGTGTGGCCATTGACTGGTGCATGAGTAACCTACTACCAGGCAAAGGACAGTGACACTTCCCACCTTAGCAGCTCTCTCCAGAGGGTGGGGCCTTGGAGGTGACCACAAATCCATGCTGAAGTGTTGCTGGCTTTATCCTGTGCAAGTGGCCATGGCTGCTGTGAGTTGATCTCTGCACCAGGCATGCCGTATCTAGAAGTCTGCATTTCATAGCTCTCCTCTCCATAAGCAGGTTTGTACATTCTTCCCAACCCTTCTTCCTGTGAGGGGTTCCAGAGCCCAGGATGGTAGGAGGTTGATAGAAATGTCCCTTCCACAACTAAGCTTTCAGCATTATTTATAACTGGCACGTTGGCTGGTTATGAGTTTCCTTACTACCTGTTACCCACTGCAAAAGCTAATTCAAAAAACTTGTTTTGGGACCAAAGCTAAGAGCAACAAAAATCTGCCTCCCAGCTTCCATAAGCCTGAGTTTTAGGGTTTGTGTGCCATGTGCCCTGCTAAGCTCTGACCTTCTTCCTGGGTGCACCACTTCTACTTGGATGGGCACATTTTAATAAATGATTGTGAATAATAAGCCCTTTTAAAAATGAGAATTATAACTTTTCAGAATTAAGATGGTTCCATGAGGATCCACTTTCTTCTCCACTCCCTCTCCTTGTCTCAGATAGCCCAGGCTGTTCCTGAGTTTGCTCTTAGTATTTCCTAATCTTCCTTCACTAACTCCCCTGTGTTGGGAATACAGACCTGTAATACCACACAGCTTTCTTCATGCTGAGGCTGGAATGTATGATAGACATGCACTCAGCCAATTGAGCTACATCCCTAGCTACGTGTGTTGTTCTTATGCAGGCTGTACTATTTTTTCTGGATCTGTCCAGTTCTATGTAATGTTCCTTCCATTGTCCTGTTCTATATTATTGATAACTACAGACCCACTTGGTTATTTCAGTCAGTTGCCAAAAATACTCATTATGACTTTTTGCATGGACATGATATTCATATTTGTGTGGGTACATGTTTGTAGGTATTCATGTATGTGTGTGGAGGCCAGAGGTTGACATTAGGTGTCTTTACTGATGGGTTGCTCTCCACCCTAAATATTGTCACATGGTTTCACACTGGTCCCCAAGCTTGTTGATTCCCCAAGCTTGTTGATTCAGCTAGTGTAGGTGGTGGTCAGTCTCTACCAGATTCTCTGGCTCTGCATCCTGAACATTAGGATTACAGGAGGACTCCCATTCTTTGTTTTTTTTTTTTTTGTTTGTTTGTTTTTGTTTTTGTTTTTTTATTGCTATTTTTTCGTTTATTTTTTATTTCTTCAAGTTACATCTCAATCGCAGTCCCCTCCCTATTCCCCCTCCAGTCCTACCCTCCCATCCTCAACCCCCCCATCCTCTTCCCTTTTTTTTTTTCTTTTAAGTTTAAGGTATATCTTATTTCCCCCTACAGTTTCTCCTTTCAGTCCAACAAATGGCTCTTTCTCTTATAATAATAAATACAATACAGTACAACAGAGGTAATTAGGCCACAGTTATGAGGGTTATATGGCTTAACGTACATTCCCAATGTCCAGTCCATATGTATTTGGTACCTGACTTTAACATTCTACTATCTAACCATCTCCATGAGTTTAAAGTTCTATATCTGACTCAACATTCATACTAACTTGCAACACAATTTTAAAAGTATCTTCTTAGATCTATAACACTCTCTTGACTCCTAAACAACTCAAAATTAAATTATGAGACTCTAGCTATCTGTTCTTTAACCACCTCAGAGACCTGAGAGGGATAAATATATCTGATTTTATAGGAAGTACAGGGCCTGCAGCTTCCCAAACTAAGAAATGACATACCTGTGGCAATGCAATTCCTATCAAAATACCAACACAATTTTTTATAGACTTGGAAAGAGCTAGCCTCAATTTCATATGGAACAACAAAAAGCCCAGAATAGCTAAATCAATCCTGTACAATAAAAAAAACATCTGGAGGTATTACCATCCCAGATTTCAAGCTGTACTACAGAGCAATAGTTGTAAAAACAGCATGGTATTGGTATAGAAACAGACCAGTAGATCAAAGGAATCGAATTGAAGATCCAGAAATAGACCCACACACTTATGGCCACCTAATTTTTGACAAAGAAGCCAAAACGGCACAATGGAAGAAGGACAGCATCTTCAACAAATGGTGCTGGTCCAACTGGATGTCCATTTGTAAAAGAATGAAGTTACACCCATACTTATCACCCTGTACAAAACTTAAGTCCAAGTGGATCAAAGACCTTAACATAAGGCCGATCACACTAAATCTACTAGAAGAAAAAGTAGGAGAAACCCTTGAAATGATTGGCACAGGCGACAACTTCCTGAACAGAACACCAACAGCTCAGGACTTGAGATCAACAATCAATAAGTGGGATCTCATGAAACTGAAAAGCTTCTGTAAGGCAGAGGACACTGTCATTCGAACAAAACGGCAGCCTACAGACTGGGAGAAAATCTTCACCAACCCCACATCTGACAGAGGGCTAATATCCAAAATCTACAAAGAACTCAAAAAATTAAATGCCAAGAAACCAAATAATCCAATCAAAAAATCCGGGACAGAGCTAAATAGAGAATTCACAAAGGAGGAATCCCTAATAGCTGAGAGACACTTGAAGAAATGCTCAACATCCTTAATCATCAGAGAAATGCAACTCAAGACGACTCTGAGATTCCATCTCACACCTGTCAGAATGGCTAAGATCAAAAACTCAAATGACAACACATGCTGGCGAGGGTGTGGAGAAAGGGGTACCCTACTCCATTGCTGGTGGGAATGCAGGCTTGTGCAACCACTATGGAGGTCAGTCTGGCGATATCTTAAAAAACTTGGTATAGCTCTGCCTCAGGACCCAGCCATACCACTTCTGGGTATACACACAAATGCCTCTTCACAGAATCATAAGGAAGTTTCCTCATCTATGTTTATAGCAGCCTTATTTGTAATAGCTAGACACTGGACACAACCCAGATGTCCCTCAACCGAAGAATGGGTCAAAAACTGTGGTACATTTGTACAATGGAATATTATTCAGCTATCAGGAACAATGAACTTATGCAATTTGCAGCCAAATGGATGGAACTAGAAAAGCTCATCCTGAGTGAACTAACCCAGACTCAGAAGGACACATATGGCATCTATTCACTTATAGTAGGATTTTAGCTATATAGTAGAAGGTATCGATACTATTGGACATAGAATTCTTATTTTTAATTTTTATTCTTTATCTATTTTTAATATATTAGTTATATTTTTTAGTCTTTTTTATCTATTGTATGCTTATTGATTTGTTTGTGTAGTAGTTCTCTCTCCCAGGCAACGAGACACTTTTCACTGATGGTACTGCTTCATAGATCCCCAATGAATGAAGAGGCTCTTGGCCCTCATACGACCTCTCAACTGAGATGAGGGACTGTTATATAAGGACACCCCACCCCAGAGAAATGGGATGGAAGGGTTAAGAGGTAAAGAAAAAACATGAAATGTGATGTTTTGGCCTTTTACTACTAATTGTCATAAACTGTTTAGGGTGATTAAGAAATGCAAATTAATGGTTATGCAAGCTGGTCATTCAGTTAGGTACTATGACAGCCTATTATAGTTACTTTCTAAGCTAATCAGAAATAAACCTGCCACGAGACAAGCAACATCTGCTTACCTTAATATAAGAGATAGATAGGGCCTCTTCAAAAACCTCAAGAGATCTGCAGAATATGGCATTCAAAGATGTTTTCGTAACTTTAGATTTTTTTATATCAAGACATATCAACTCCTGACAGCACCCCCTATTCTCCTCCAAGTAGAAGATGAGCATCGAAGAATCTCCAGTGGGAGATGATTGAATTAGTCGCAAGCCTATCTCTTGGTAGGAAAAGCCCCTTGCCCCAACCGTAGACAGAATGCTGTCCAAAAGGACAAAACCTGGAAGCAGGTAAGTCGACAGCCTAGCTCTGCCAAGACAGGGTAGGTAAGTCCTTCATAACCCCTGCTCTACAATCAATGTCTGTCAGAGAAATGGGGCCAAATGACTGAAGATCGATGCTGTAATGTATGGAGAGAAAATGGGAACTGTCCAGGCAGGACTCCCATTCTTGCCCAGGTTTGACCTGAGTCATGGGGACTGGGACTTGTTCTTACCTTTTCAAGAAGTTTTTCTTCCACTGAGCCATCTCCCCAGTGTCTCGACTTCTCACTTATATGATAGCTTTGTTAGGAACTTTATTTCCACCCAAACGCTGGATTATCTTATATAGTTGCTGCATTTATTTGAGACTACGTCCTAAAACAGCACTACTAAGATTGTGGTCCACAGGCGCTGATCTGTAAAGTGTTAGTCACTGGCCCATCATGAAAAATTGAGTGGAGAGATTGAGAGTACACTCTTAAAATATTTATAGCAATTTGTCAAAGAAATTTTATGACTCTTGAATCTAGTAATAAAAACACTGGCTTGTATAGTGTATATCATTTTTATTTTATTTTTTCTTCACATTCATTTTATACTATTTTACAAAAGTATATATCCATGAAAAATTGGAAGGACATCATAGTGAAACAAGCAAAAATCTGGTCATTGGCCAAGATAGTGTTAGAAATATTGCTATACAGGAAGAGAAACTGCTTGTGGACTGTAGCATACTTAGTGGGTCCTAAGGAAAGTAGATACATTGAGCTTCCAGAATGTTCCATTTTGAACATTACATTCTTGGGAGTGTCAAGATGACTCAGTCAGTGGGTAAAGGTGACCTAAGTCTGATCCCTGAGATCCAAATGAAGGTGTGAGGAGAGAACTGGTTCATAGAGCTGGCCTCTGACGTCCACATGAGCACTGACATCTATGCCTCCCTACATATCATACACAAACACAGCATGTGCACAAATACATAAAAACCAAACAAGCATAACATATGTACACACTATACAAATATACACACACCACACACAGAGACATCACATATTTACCACATATACACAAACACACCATACACATCACATTCACATATCACATGCACACTACACACTTATACAAATAATATGCATGCAGAAACCATACAAACACCTTACACCTGCACATACAAATACCATATAAACACCACATGCGCACATCATACACACACTGAATACCATATACATGTACACATATATAGTGACATGCATATCACAAATATTACATGCATATCACACATGATACACACATCAAACACAAAATAGAGCCATCATATGCACATACACTACACACACATACATATACACCACACATATCTACATTTCATTCACACATTTGCACATCACACACATCACAGATCTCACACACACACATACATACACACACACACACACACACACATACACAAATTTAAGATAAAGAACATTAGATGCACAGTCATGTTTTTTTCCAGGGCATGACTGGCTGATTTACTTCTATTATTTCCAGCACCTTCTACACTCTATTACCACCAGTCCAGTGCTATCTAGAACTCTTGCCTTGCCTATCAGCATCAATGAAAAAAATCCTAACTTTACAAAGACATATAAACATATATATTGGTCTCTGTTTATTTAAAATAAAAACATACAAACCTGCCCCTAAACAGGCAATAGTAAATTAAAGCTACAGTATAGGCCATGAGGTACCTTCATATTTACTCTATATAAGATTGTAAGGAACATAACCCAAGTCAAATGTGGCTTCCTCAAGTAAAGTGACTGGTCTACAAGTATGTGGACCTAAGTTTGAACCCTTAAACAGAGTTCGAAAACAAGGGGTGGATGTGACATTGCAGGTCTGTAATCCCAGTGCAAAAGGGAAGGACGCAGGAGGATTGTGGGACAGTCAGGGGTGGGGTAGGGTCACTAGCCAGCCATTTTATCTAAATCAGTGACCTCCAGATTTGGAGAAAGGTACTGTCTCAAAAAGTAAAGTGAAGAGTCTCAAGAGATGGTTCAGCGGCCAAGAGCAGTTTCTGCTCTTGCAGAGGACTGAGGTTCTATTTCCACTTCCCACAACTTCCTGAAAGTCTACATCCAATGGGATCTGACCTCTTTTGCCCTTCATGGCCACTGCATGCATATGGTGCAAATAAACTCACATAGGTGTACACATCCACATAAAAATTTAAGTGTTTAAAACATAATAATAGGGTGAAGAGTGATAGAAGAGAATACTTAGTTCTGGCCTGTGGCCTTCATATGTGTGTATACACACATACAAGGCATACATGTATACAAATACACGAACATGCACACGCAGAAACTCACAAAACAATCTCCATTTGCTGTAGATACTTTACAGAACAATGACCTAAGGTAAACATTTTGGCTGCAAAGGAGTGTCCTAAGCACAGTGCATTCAGAGAAAATAGAAAGAGACACATTCTCTGGAATTATTCTTGTTTGCTAAGATTATTTGTAGCTTTTCAGTTTTTTTTTTCCCTTCATACTTTTTTTGGTGTTTTCTATCCAGTTCACAATGCCTTTCTAATTTTAGTCTAAAGTGTTTGAAATAAAATTGAAAGGTAAGGAAGCTTATTAAAAAGTTAACTTCCAGATTCTAGCTTTATATCATTCAACAATTAGCTTCTTTAGGATCAGAGAAATGGCTAAGTGCACTTTTTAAAAAAGTCTGAAAGCCTCTACCAAAGGAGAAACATAAACATGAAGCCAGGCACAAACCTTTTGATCTACAATTGTGCTCTGCCTGCAAGATATCCTAGGGCAATTATGGCACAAAGCTTGTGGGAGTAACCAACCATTATCTGATTTGACTTAAAGCCCACTACAGGAGATGAAACCATACCTGACACTGCTTGGATTATCTAGAATCAGAGACTAGATAACTCAGGGCCCTAGGATAAAACCAAATGCTACTGGTCTAAAACAAACAAACAAACAAACAAACAAAACCAAAACCAAACAAACAACAAAAATATGATAAAATCACTGCTAATAATATTCTGCTATACTCATAGATTAGTGCCGTGTTCAGCCATCATCAGAGAAACTTCTTCCTGCAGTAGATGGGCAAATACAGAGACTCACAGCCAGATATAATGTAGAAACCTTGGAATACTCACTCTAAATGGAATGCCTTCATCAAATCCCTTCCCTCAGTGCTCAGAACACCCAGAAAGAATATATAACAGACAGAGAGACCAAGAAAACAAGTCTCTCTAAATGTGCATGATGAAAGCTCATATGAACTCGCAGATACTGAAGCAGCAAGCACGGGGCCTGCACGTGGCCTCTGCGTATATATTAAGGATTCCAGTTTCGTGCTTTGATGAGATTCCTGAGTGTGTGCATGTGTGGCTCTCTTGCCACACGTTCTTGAGTCTTCTCTTGGGCTCTTTCCATCTGTTGGTTTGTCTTGTCCAAATTTGATTTGATAGTTTTTGTTTTATCATACATTTTATTTTATTATTATCTCTCAGAAGCCTGTTCTTTTCTAATGAGAGAAAGGGAATGGGTCTGGATGGTAGGGGAGCTGAGAAGGAACTGGGAGAAGTACAGAAAGCAAAAAGAAATTATTGGGCTTTATAGGGTATATTGTGTGACAGAAGAATCTATTTTCAATAAAAAGAAAAAAATCCGCCGGGCGGTGGTGGCGCACGCCTTTAATCCCAGCACTTGGGAGGCAGAGGCAGGCGGATCTTTGTGAGTTCGAGGCCAGCCTGGTCTACAAAGTGAGTCCAGGACAGCCAGAGATATTCAGAGAAACCCTGTCTCGAAAAACCAAAAAAAAAAAAAAAAAAAAAAAAAAAGAAAAAAATCCAGGTTCAAATAGAAAAAACAAACAAACAAAAACTGCCTATAAGCATTAGGATTAAAGTCCTGATTCCCCCCTCCCACATCAACCATTGGTCCCTTTGAAAGGTAGGGAAGCTAAGAACTGAGCCTAGGTGACCTAGCTTGTGAAGACTGGAAGGAGACAGAAAAAATGACTCAGGCAATGGCAGTAGGACTTTATAATTTGTTAGCCTCAGACCAGGCTAACCAGACTGTAGGAGAGAAGAGGGGACACCAATACTACAGTGCCTCAGCAGGTGACACTGGTGTGCTCCAGCCCTCAGAGGTGCTAGAGCAGGTCCACACCCATCTAAATGTCAAACTGCTCACTGCCTGGCTGGCTTCTTTTTATCCACAATCTCCACATTCTGTGGCTTTGGTCGCCCATAGTTCAAGGGAGCCCTGAGAGATTGTTTGGGCAAATCCTAAAATAAGCATTGTGGCTCTGAGCAGGGTGCTAAGACCTCCTCTCTGCTCTGTCTGCTCTGTCCAGGATGTAATACTGATCAGTGCCCTGCAATTTGCACATTGTGGCCACTGCTTGCATTTTAGCACTTAGCAAATCTTTCTTCTATACGAGTGATACTTTTTTTTTGGGGGGGGGGTGTGGGTGGGTTAAAGAATCCTTATTTTACTAGATTAGGGCCCCAAAGCACAAGAATAAAGTAGAGGCAGTTCCTAGGTGTAAAGAAGAGGCTGTACTGCACTTTTAGTCTTGATTAACACCTATTAATTATCCATGTTAATGAGATCCCATATGATATTGTTCTATGCATTCAGAGTTCAAATAAAAAGTTGAAAGTTTAAAGAGTGAGGACGTTTTCATAACTCTTCTTACAATCTGTTATTATAATTATTTTAGTTTAATACACCTTATAAATCTCTGTCAGTGTCTAATTTGTAAGTTTAACCTTATCACAGATATGCCTGCCCGGGAAAGAAACTGTATACCTGGCGTTTGATACTATTCCAGGCATCTCTTTGAGGCAGTGGGACATTCTTTGGTGAAGGGGCATGGTTGTTGTCTCAACAGAAGCCAAAGGATCAAATATCAGCTATGACTGCTCAAAGTGGAATTTTCTCCCCTCAGTGTTTCAACCATTAGGCTAGGGACTATTTATGTATGATTCCAAGTTTAGAAAATACTGAACATTTTGAACCGTGTGTGTGTGTGTGTGTGTGTGTGTGTGTGTGTGTGTGTGTGTGTGTGT
>CAJQZJ010032114.1:1525509-1600629 GCA_907164525.1 Lophiomys imhausi
ACACACACACACACACACACACACACACACACACACACACACACATCCTCCCCCATACATATACCTATGCACTTGCCTATATATTGCATTGCACCTACACATACAAAAAGTGAATTCATTTATTTTGAGTTAGTAAGTATCATCTAATAACGTTTTTGTGAGATGCAGGAGAAGATTACAGTAAACCACAAATCTAATAGAACATAGAAGACTTTTCATTTTATAGCCATATAATTCTTTTTATATTTTGTGATAATTCCATGCATACATATATACATGTATACAATGTATCTTGGCCAATCTTCCCCTGGCAATGTGATACTTTTAGCTAAATTTGTGATTTATGAATATGATTTAAGAAGAGACTTTATTTATAGAATGGTAGTAAGAATATTTTAAAAAATCAAAAAATAATGCTAGTGAGTGTGACCTCAAGAAGGTTGGACTTTAGAATATTATTGAGATGCAGATAGAAGAGGTTATATTACAGCATTCCAGTAAACATGGCTCCTCAAAATTTCTCTGTGTTGTATCAGTCATTTGAGTCAGTAGACACCAGCTCTGTCTATTTGAGAGGTTAGTGATTTGTAGTACTACACATTTTTATTTTTTCATCTGAATGTTATTATTTCAGAAATAAGCCAGCCTCTGACCATTGCCAACTCCTAAATATTGTACTTTAAACTTTTGATCTGTGGTAATCATGTTGTCACAGTGGCAAATTGTGTGTCTTTTTGTATTAGAAAAAGTAGATAAAACTTGGTGCTAAAACCACTTTCTTGTTCAAGATAGTCCAAATACTTCCCTGATGCATCCTCCAAACTTATGATTTGAGCAATTTATGATGGTGTAGTGTTAAGCATTCTAAATGTTAATTAATTGGTCCTGCTTGCTGTCTGTTTCTTACATTGACTCTGATTGGTTAAATAAAATGCCGAGGCCTGAGATTGGGCAAAGACAGAGAAAGGTAGGACTTCCTGAGAATAGAACAGGAAGCCTGAGCTCTAGACTGAGGATTCAAGCATTCCAGCCAGGAGCAGCAGGAAGGAGGCACACACCATGGGTTAGGAAAAAGAACCTCATTCCACATGGTCAGGAACATCGGCATATCACGGAAAATGGCAGTCCAAGGGGTGTATGTATAGATGGGGTCATATTTGGGTAATAGAATTAAGAGCTAGCCTAGATGGGCTAGGATTGCTCAATTCAGGCCGAGGCTTGTTAAAATCCACGTGGTGTCTATGTGCTCATTTATAATGACTACTTAAAGATTAACAGCCGCTGAACAAGCAACAATAATGTAAATACTGGTTAACTAGTTTAATTAATTATTTCTATAAATGGCGCCCAATGCAATTTAATTAATTTTTTTACAAAGTTATCTACTAGTTTTCATCAACATGTTTGCTGTACTGTTTATTCATTTGTTCACTGAGTATTATATGAATTAAGAAGAACTAAAGTTTTGGGAAATGGAAGCATTTCTCAGTGGATAAGAACACTTGCTGTTCTTGAAAGGGACCAGAGTTTAATTCTGAGAACCGGTGTGGTGGGTCAAAACCATCAGTAATTCCAGCTTCATGGAATTCAATGTCATTTTGTGGCCTACATAGGAACCAGGAACAGACATGTCCATGGTAGACAGGTATACATCAGGCAAAACACCAATACACATAGAAAAAATGTTTCAAGGACTAAAATTCTGAGACAAGGACTAAATCAGCCTTGCTGATTAGTTGCTAAAAAGGACATTTCCACTGTAGTGAAAAAATAGTCAGCTGAGTATGATAGCACACAATTGTGACTTCCTGCTACTCAGGAGGCTGAGGAAGGAGGACCATGAGTTGTAGGTCACTCTGGGCAATTATGTGAGACCACTGCCTCAATACATAAATTCATTTAAAGATATATTATATTTTCCTACATATTTCTTAAAATAGAGGAGGAGTATAATTTCAAACATGGACAGTTCAAAATTTGTAGAAGCACAAACCCTATAACTACCTTCTTCAGGAGTGAAACAGTCTAAGTAACAAAGCAGATTAATGAGAAGGAAGTGATAATTGAGGGCTCAGAAGAGTAGAGGGCTACTTAGATGAAAATATCCTTAGGTAATGCAATGCCATATTAATGACTATACATAAAGGAAAATTCTTAAAAATAAAACACATTTCAATAATCCTGACCTTTAAATAATGAAGGTCATATACCAAAAAAGTGACATAATGAACACAAGGTTGCAAAGTTGGCTAAACAGTTAAAGGCACTTGCTATTATTTGAGATGACTGGAGTTTTCTGTCTAGTCCTGTATTGGGTGGCTCACCAATGCCTGTAAATCTATTTCCAAGGAATTTGCCATTGTATTCTAGCCTCTGCAGGCACTACACCCATGTCCACATACCTATACACAGACACACACAAACATGTGACTAAACGTATAATAAATCTTTAAAAAGATACATAGCAACACATATTTTTGCTACTTTCCTAATGTTCCAAGCATCATTTAAGTGCAATTTTCTGATGGATTTAACACTCAGTGATATCTAGCCAAATCTACATACTGTAGTACCATGTACAAACCTGAAATTTAAGCTTACATTGGGGCACTTACTGTTACTGATGCAGAAACTGAGAAATCAAGCTGGCAGTTTTACTTTGCAGATAACAAGTGCAGACGGAACTTCTGCATTCATTTCAGTCCCTCAAAAAGCATTAACATTGTGTCCGCTTGACAATGACTTCCTTCCAGATTTCAGCATGAGTGACTCTAAAGTACTGAGGGCTGGAGAGATAGCCCAGTGGTCAAAAGTGTGTGCTGCTTTTACAGGGGACTTGAGTTCAGATCAGAATAAGCACATCAGGTAGCTCTCTTGCCCTAACTCCAGCTCCAGGGGATCTGAATCCCTCCTCTGGCCTCCACAAGCACTATACTACAATACACATACCCACACAGAAACACAACATGTACACCTGAAATAATTTTTATGGTCTCTTTCTTTTATTGAAAATAGATTTTTTTTGTCATAAATATAACCTGATTACATTTCTACTTCCTCTACTCCCTTCAGTTCTCCTCACCTTCCCTCCTCTTCAGATCCACTCCCTTTTTGTCTCTCAATAGAAAAGAACATTTTTTCTAAGAGATAACAACAAACATCATAAAATAAAATATAATGAGATGAAGTAAAAAAATTCATATTGAAGTTGGGTATAGCATTCCAACAGGAGGAAAAGAGTCCCAAGAGCAGGCAAAAGAGTCAGAGACATGCTCATTCTCTTACTTGTGAGTCCTGTAAAAAATTTAAACTAATACCTATACTATATATGCAGAAGACCTGGGTAGAGACCCATGTAGGCCATGCGCTTGCTACTTCTATCTCTGTGAGTTCATATGTACCTTGCTTAGTTGATTCAGATGGCCTTGTTCTCCTGCTGTCCATTGACTTTTATAAACTTTCCTCCTCCTCTTTCACAGAATTTCTTGAGCTCTGAGGGGAGGTATTTGATGAAGAACTTCCATTGAGAGTCCTTCCACATAATGTCTGGCTGTGGGTCTCTGTATCTGTTCCCATTCACTGCCAGAGGAAGTCTCTCTGATGATGATTGGCTAAGGCACTTATCTATGAGTATGGCAGAATATCATTCCTTTTGACCATTAATGTTTGGTGTTACCCTAGGTCTCTAGATTACTTAGTCTCTGGTGCTTAGTTACCCAAGCAGTAAGAGGTATGAGTTCCTTCTCATGAAGTGGATCTTAAGTCAAACAAGATATTGGTTGGTTATTCCCACAAGTTCTGCGCCATCATTACCCTATCATACTTTGCAGACAGAACAAATTATAAGGTAAGGGTTTGTGGCTGGGTTGGTGTCCACATTTCTCTTTCAGTAGCCTTCAAAGCATGGTCTATTGAGTGTACCTTGCTCATCTATTACTTAACTGCTGATATTCATTTATAAGGAATTATATGCCATATTTGTCTTTCTGGGTTTTGGTTACCTCTCTCAGGAAGATTTTTTTTTCTAGTTCTATTCATTTGCTTACAAATTTCATGATGTTATTTCTTAACAATTGAGTGACACTCTATTATGTAAAAGTACATAAAAGAAAATTTTCTTTATTCGTTCTTTAGTTGAGGGACATCTAGTATGTTTCCAGTTTCTGGCTAGGGGAAAATTGGGAGGGGATGGTTTGTAGAATCCACAGGAGATATGAGCATGGCTGGAGGGAGGCTGTAGGTAGTGATTTGTTGCAGTGCTAGGGACTAGACTGAGGGATTGGGTCTAGATCTCAGAGAGAACAGAGAATGTCTGCCTTGAAATAAAATTTTGAAAAATTCTTTTAAAAGGATTGACTGAAAGAAATTGCCATAATTTTGGGTTCCCAAAGATCATGAAGACTAAATTCAACATAAACGTGAACCCATAATATCAGACACAAAATCAAACATAAAATAATAATTTGTTATGATTAATTAATCAACTTTGGGGATATCTCATGAGACTTTTAGAACCATTGCCATTGAAAAAAAAAATCCTGAAGTTTCCTACCCATCAAAATAGTTAGAAGAAGGGAAACAGATAATTCAAAATGTTTATCAGGACACAGAGAAAATAGATGGGTTTTCATATATTTCTCATGAGAATTTTGAATGATCCTAATGCCAGGTTAGTATGGGGATGCATACTAGGACCAGAGAGACAGAAAGATCATGATTCAAGACTATCCTAGAAACGTAGCATGACCCTGTCTCAACAGAGTGAGAGGTTTTGGGTCTAGTTTGTTTAAATTTGCTTTGATATATATATACACATATACATACATACACACACATATATACATATATATATTTGTAAATGTGTGTATATATTTTTTTCAACAAGGAGCAGCTTAGTTATCGGATAGAAAGATGCATGTGGTAAAGACCGTGGCAAAAGGCAAGCATTGCAGGTGTTGGGACCAGAATCCTCTGCATATTAATAGGCTCCCCACTCACATTCTCAGAGGTGCTTTCAGTAAGGAATGCCTTCCCCATTAATATATGTAATAATGTGATAAAATAGATGAGTTTTCAAGGCAATTTTAGTTTCTTCACAATTATTTTGACTATTTCCTATGAGAAGAATACTTTTTATTTACAATGAGGAAATTGAGCTGGGCACAGAGGTGCACACTTGTCATACTAGTACTGGGGAATATTAAACAGAAGAATAATGACTTGGAGATAAGTCTGAACCAAATACTGAGACCCTGTTTAAGACAAAAAAAGTAATATGAAATAGTGTAGCCCCTGTAGAAAAAAAAATTCATTATCGTCTAGTGAAATTTCACAATACTGGAAATCTATCAAGATAAATGGATTACGTTCACAAAATCCTGTATGCAGGCATGGATGGGAAATTCTCTGGCTGTAACTCAAGTAGTCTACAAAGCATATATGACTGACTATATTCTAGTACATCTATGTTATGGAATACTACTTGTCAATAAAAAGAAAAATGTGTTATAAAATCTGTATTATTCTTGGTTACATAGGTCATATTCATACAAATAGATAAGGTACTTTCAGCATAGTTCACCCACATCATGATGTCTTCCTTTTCTTGCCTCTCTTCTTTCATTTACACTTGTTTTCATATCATTTGTATTTATATGACTTTCTGTATCAATATAAAATCTAGGACTCATGCCATGCGTGGTGGCATGCACCTTTAATCCCATCACTCAGGAGGCAGAGGCAGGCAGATCTCTATGAGTTTGAGACCAACCTGGCCTACAAAGAGAGTCCAGGACAGTCAGAGCTATTACACAAAGAAATCCTGTTTCAAAAAAAAAAAATCTAGGACTTACAAGTTAGAGAAAACCTGTATATCTTTTTACACTAACTCAGTTCAACTAATGTAACTATTTTAATGTAACTTTTTTCCTGAATAAAATATAGTTTCATTCTTATGTCTAAAAGACAATCCCAGTATGTCTATGCTTCCTTTATGCTCCTTCTGATGATGAACACCTATGTTTGCTAGCTGTACATCTTATAAGATGTTGATAACTGGAGTATATGGAGAACACAAAAACTGGATAACAAATAAAGCAACACAGTCAAGGAATGGGTTAATGAAATGAGCAGAGCGTTCTGAAAAGATGAAATACAAATAGTCAATAAACCAGAGAAGAACAACATATTAATTTAAACAAACATCTACATGTATTTGAAAGGCATTAATTAGATTGGAAAAACAATCATGAGAGATTACTATATTGTAGTTCCAGCTATTTAACATTTTAAAAATAAAATTAAAAATCATAGAGACAGGGCTCAGAAGATGGGGATAGTGGAAGGAAGTGGAGGAATATTCTTCTGCTGTCTTGAGAAGACAGCAATATTGGGGTGAATTTTGTATACACTGTGTGAAGGTTGTCTTTTTATATTCAATTGTTAATTCTCCATGGCCACATAATTGATGACTGTCCAGACTTTGGTTTTATTATTCTAATATCTCAACACCTGAATCATATTTTGTAAACATACACTCCCCTCACCTTCTGATTGGTTTATTAAAGACCTGAATGGCCTATGGCTGAGACAGGAGAGGATAGGAGGATAGGTAGGACTTCTGGCAGAGAGAGGAGCTCTAGGAAGGAATCTGAGGTGGGAAATTCACCACCAGATGTGGAGGAAGAAACAGGGGCCAGGACTGGGAGAATGAGAGGTAACCTTGGGAACTAGCCTAAGCTAAGGTCAAGCTTTCATATAAATAAAAAGTTTCCATGTCACTATTTGTGAGCTGGTGGGTCAAAACAGTCCAGTTATATTTGGCAGCAAACATTTATACAGTAACATGGATTTATTAACATTTCATGACATAGCATGCATGTGCACACAAAAAGAAATGGACTCCTTTAAAAATGACAGAATCTTAACAATGTCAGTAGTCTATTAAACAGCATGCAAATGCCTGTTTCTTGAGTCTGTTCTTGTGTTATATACCACTATAAGATGATACCACTGTAGGAAACTCATGAGATCATGTACCTTTTGATTGTAACTTTGCTTGGATTTAAAGCTACATCAAAATATTTTTAATATAAAATGAAAGACATGCTAATGTGGAAAAAATTAATGGAACTTATCCCCTAGATAAAGAACTCTAGGCAACTAACAACTGCTGAGAAAGGGAGAATTAAAGTTATTCAAGGATGAGACTTGTAACTCAATAGAAAGTATTCAGTTCTGAAACTTTAGATGCAAAAGGACACTAAACAGGTTCCATAGGTTGTATGTATCATTTAGAGATGTGTGTGCATGTGCGTGTGCATGTGTGTATGTGTGTGTGTATGTGTGTGTGTGTGCGCGTGTGTGTATATGTGTGTGTGTATGCGTGCGTGTGTGTGTATGTGTGTGTGCGTGTGTGTGTATGTGTGTATGTGTGTATGTATGTGTGTGTGTGCATGTGTGTGTGTGTGTGTGTGCGAGTGTGTGTGTGTGTGTGTATGTGTGTCTGTATCCACCAATTTGAGAGGAAGTGGAGAAGTGGGGGGCATGGGAGAATTTGGAGGAAGAAAGTGGAAAGGAGGAAGTGATATAATTATATTTGAAAGTAATATTTAAAATTAGAAATGTGAGGAAAAAACTGAAATTTAAAATTGTGAATTATCACAATCAGATTCAGACTAATTTTTTTTCCAGGCAAAATAAAAGCATCTTCCAAGACAGTGTATGCAAAGTGAAAGACTATAAAGACTTAAAGAAAGTAACCAAAAATGAGATAAATGATATAAAATATCTTGGGTGATAAATGGTAATGTTCTGAGATAAGTTGAGTTGATGTCTCAGAGAGACCCATAGGGACTACAAAAGAGATATCATAAACAGTAAGCGAGGAATGGTGTGTGATGCATGCCCATAATCCCAACATTTGGGAGGTGGAGCCAGGAGGATCTGGGATTTGAGTCCCATAGTGATTTTGAGATCAGCATTAGCTACACAAGTTCTGGTATAAGAAGCTGAAATAATAATGAAAAACAAATCTGACCTGCAAAGATGACTCAGCGTGCAAGTGCATTTGTTGCCAAGGCTGACGGCTACCAGGAGCATATGGAAGAGGAGGACTGACTCCAGCAAACTGTCCTCTGATTTCCACAAGGGTACCCCACTCCCAAAATAAATAAATGTAATTAAAATTTCAAAAAGTAGAAGACAATTGACAAGTGTTCCCTGAAAGTCAATGCATGAACCATTGCTTTAGCCTGAGAGGGAGCTTTTCCAAAATAGACAGGTGCCTTAGTTTCATTTATGTTGCTGTCGTAAGACATCCTGTGAAAATCAACTTAAGGGGAAAAGGGTATCACTGAGTTCACAATTCTATGTTAAAGTCTGTCACTGTGGTGAGGGTCAAGGCAAGAGGTACATGAAGCAGAAAGTCATTTCCACAGATAAGAACACAGAGACATGAACTTATGCATGCCTACTTTGTTCATCCTCCTCTCTAAATGTATACAGTCCAGGAAATGATGCCACCCACAATGGATGGGTTTCTCCACCACAATTAATGGAAGCAAGACAACCCCTCACAGACATGCTCACAGGCCAACCTTATCGAGATAATTCCTCAGAGACTCTCTTCCCAGGTAAGTTTAGATTATATTCACTTGAAAATGAAAAGCAGTCATCATAATAGGCAAGTCAGAAGCAAAAAGAATGTCTGTGCTAATATACACAGAAATGGAGAAAAAAAGAAAATCAATCCAGAATTATAACTGAAGAAAAATGGCATAGAAACAAAGACATTTGCAAGAAGACAAAAGACATTTTAACACAAAAGAGTTGCACTAAAGAAATTTCTAAAGGCTGTTTCTCTCAAAGTGAAGATATTTTCCAAAGGCTTGATAATTATATAAGAACGGAGAGCAAAAAAATTTAGTTACTATGCAAGCAAATATAATGAATGTTATCTTTAAAACAAATGACCCAGTAATGATAATCTTTGTATGATGTTTAATATCCCTTCTCCATGTTGCTCATGCAAGCAACTTTAAATTCAACTTGTTGAAAAGAATGGATTCAACAGGATGAGAGAGAAAGAGAGGGTAATGGGGGTATAAATGATCATTATACATTATATACATATATATATATATATATAAATGAAACTGTAGGCACGTAAATAAGAATAAAATCAAAGGAAATATTAAATCTATAGATACATGTTGATTAATATTTCCTGTATGTTAGAAGGAACTGATGAGTTAGCATATCTAAATATTACTCAAGTCCTCTGAATTTGAACATGAGTCATTTGTATCTCTGAAGCTAGGTAAATGAACCTACGGATTGATTGCAGACACAAGGGTTGAATGACAAATCCTCATTGTACTAGTTCACTCAAACCACAATAACAAAATATCTGAATCTGCATTAGAGAAAAAAGTTAGAAGAATACTTTTTTTTTTGTTCTGGAGTCCACTAATCTGAAAACCAGCACAAGCATGGTGATGATCACCCAAGTGCTCTCTTTGTCCCTTAGATGGTTGCCTGGTTGGGTACATCTCCCTGTGTGCTCTTAGGCTTCAGTGCACAGACGCTGAGAGAAAATAAGCAAGCAACAAATCCTGTATCCCATGTCTTTTCTTACTAGGGCATTAAGCAGGACCTAACGTTCATGATTTTATGCTAATTGCATCCCAAGCACCCCATCTCCATATATGATGTCATTGGAGGCTATCTGTTACACATATAAATATTTACTGATCACAGATAGCAAACATACAACAACTACATAAGGAATAAAAAATAAATGGAAAATAACTGCCATCCAAAAAGGCTACAACCTAATGCAAGACATCAAGTAGCCAAGCACACACACACACACACACACACACACACACACACACACATTTAAAGTGATAGTGCAGAGTTCCTTGCTCTTAGAAACTGTCTCTCAGGTAGGCATGTTCCAATAATCACTTATGTAAATAAATACTGGAGAATACAGGTTGAGAAAAATAGCATTGGTCACCCTTGTGGGATAACAAAAGACATAATGATATCTTATGAATGTAAAGAGACAGTTCAACTTGTTTGCCCTTCTGATGACCTAAGTTTGGTTCCCAGGGGTTGGTTCATCATGGCCTATAATTCCAGATTCAAGGGAGCCAATATCATTGCTTGGCCCCTGAGAACACCCATGCACTTGTGATATATGAACAAACAAACACCGACCTACACATTTACATATTTAATAAAGTTGCAAATACACCTTTAAAAAAAGACAGTGTTCTTTTAGGATGGTATGGTGTCCTGGGCTGAAGAATGAACATAAATGGACTAAAGATCCGCAAAAAAAAAAAAAAAAAATCTATGCGATTGCCCAGAACTGATCACCAGCATTTGATGGAGGGACCTGAGTTATTTTCCTGTTATCATTAAGTTCAATCATCACATATTAAGAAGCTCGCACAACATAAATGTGCTTCTTATAGTTCTGCATTGAAGAAAACCCCCGAGTCCCTATGCTGTAGCCAAGCTACCAGAAGTCCTATGTTCTTTTCTAAGGGCTTAGTGAGAAACTTTATTTCCTGCTCATTAGGGCATAGGGCATAATTTGGTTCCTCACAGGTGTGGTTTTAATTCCCATTATCTCCTTGTCAGCACCTTGAGATACTCCTCCTCTTCCATAAGGCTACCCCATCAGATAATCCCTAGGTCTCCTTTTTCTAATAGGGAAGCCAGTAGCTTTACTTCTTCTCAGCTAGCATTAACCAGAAAGTAATGGCTAGTTCTCTTAATGTAAAGCTTCATTAAATAAGACCTATCTGGAGAATCCAGAGTCTTTCCCCATCTTAAGGAAAATATGCAAGGCCACTTACAAAAGGCAAAGAACCGCTCACATTTTTCAGGGATTGGGATGCAACATATTTGGGAATAATTCTTTTTACGTTGCTGTGATAAAATACTATGATAAAATCAACTTAAAGGGGAAAGGAGTTGTTTTGGCTCATAGTTCAAGAGTAGTAAACAGGAATCAGAGTGAGCAAAGTTTGTTGGTGTTCAACTTGCTTTCTCTATTTTATGTTGCCCAGGATCCCAGTCAGGAAATTGTGCCACTCACAGTAGTAGGTCTTCTCATCTGTGGTGATTAATTTTAATTGCCAACTTGATCTGTCTTAGACATACCTGGTATGAGAATCTAAATGAAAGACTGTCTAGATTGGGTTGATTTATAGGCATGTCTTTGGAGGGATTGTCTTAAGGTTAATTGATATATAAAGATGCAGTCTACAGTGCTGGGCACCATTCTCTAGGCAGGAGCTTCTGAACTGTCTAACAGTGGACAAATGAACCCAAGCACAAGCAAGCAAGCTGTATGCTTGCGTTGATTTCTCTCTGCCAAGGACTGTAGATGTGACTACCTGCTTCAAGCTCCTGCCTCTGTAATATCCCTTAAAATGATGGACTATAACTTAAAATTGTAAGGTGAAAGAAACCAGTTCTCCCCTAAGTTGCCTTTTGTCCTGATGTTTTATCAAAGCAACAGAAATGAAACTAAGACACAGCTTCAACTAATTGCAGTCAAGAGAAACTCCACAGGCATGCCCTGAGCCTGTGAAATCCTTCAGATTGACGCTGGAGGCTTGTCTCCTCTGTGTCTTCAGATCCTGTCAAACTGGTAATTATCACTAACTACCATGCAGGGCTAACTTAAAGGATAAGCTTAAATAACTCAAATAATTGAAGCTTATTTGAAGTTTGTGAAAGGAGAACTCCAAAATGAGCAAGATTGTGATAAATGTCAAATTGACATAAAATCTCAAGGATTCCTTCTTTTGATGTTCAAATGAACTTCACTCTGACAGGCCAGCTTAGTAATAATGTAGGGTGATGGGACTGGAGCAAAGAATCATATTCTAAGGCCTGAGTATCATAATAAATCATCTTGGAAGTTTAAATGCATTCCCAAGTAATGAGGACCCTCTGACTTTTTGTTTGTTGGCCTTTTCCAAAAGAATAAGACACACATTAAGGGGCTGGGGATATAAATAAATCAGTAAAGTACTTACCGGACAAAGCCAAAGACTTGCATTTGACCATCAGAACCCATATTGCAAAGAGCAGGGCATAGTGCTTTGTCCCTTTAGACATGGAAGGGTAAAGAAAAAAGAATTCCTGTGTTTTGGTGGCTGGCAAGTGTAGATGAACCAGTGAGCTCCAGAGATAGTGAGAGATTCTATCAAAACCAAGAGATTGAGAAGGATTAAGGAAGATACTCAACATTAACCTCCCCTCTACACACACACACACACACACGTACATGCATGCACACATACACAAACACTACCACATTTACACATGCACACACAAGTCACACAGTCACACATGAAGACCAACACTGCTTGCCACTGAGAATATGTGTGGAAATTCTGCTGGTAAGGTAGAAATCTGGCATTACCAGAAAGCCAATTAGCTTGGTGCTAAAATGATGGAACCCCCCCCCCTTTTTTAAAGGGAAGCCTTTCCTCTTAGAGGAAATCCCAGATTCTCTAAATAAGGAGTGTCACATACCCAACTCTTAGAAACCACCCCCACTGCCCATGGGATAACTAGGTACTACATTTCCCTTCTGATAGGACCACACCCAGTGAATCAAGCACATTCATCTTCAAAACCCCTCCCCACTGCCCAAAGTTTATAATGCCCCTGATTCACGAAATAAACTCTTTTTCCTCATGCCTCCTCCATGACTTCCTGAGACTCCACTGTTTCCTTGGAACTTGGGAAGGAAACACTCCTCCTTTCATGAAGAATCTGAAGCTACTGGCCTAGCTAGGCCTGCCTGCTCAGGGTGTATTTCTGGGCTAATATTGTACAAGGTTGGGAATTCTCCACTAGATGCCACAGAATGACAACAGTAAACCTGTAGGACAGTTTATTAAAAATTAATTTGAGGGTGTAACAAAATTAAAGAGTACCACATAAAGAGGCAGGGCAGTGTGGCAGAATAAGTCCATGAATCAGAATAAGAAAGTTAGCTTGGGTCAGTAGATTTGTGGACAGGTGTTATTTGTTAAATGTTTAGAAATTCTGTGATAGCTGATGGCTACACAATCTGCACCTTGAAATCACCTCTACCAAGAAGAGCATTTAACAGAAAGAAATGCCTCTCCCCAAGTAGAATCCCATGACCACAATGAACAGAGTCACAGCACTTTGCTCTGTCAAATGGGAAGTGAATATCATGGCTCCTCAGAGAACTTCAAAATTAACAATATCACAATATATCTCAACATTTCCTGAGGTCTCAAATATTCTTTATTTTAATTCTCAAATAAATTTCACTCTCCTAATCCAGATCAGTGGCAAGGTGGTGGCTATGGATAGCATTAGAAATAATTTTAGGAGTTCATTTCATTTTATTTTTAAAGATTTTAAAAATTGAAATAGAATTGCATTACTTCATTATCCCTATCTGCCCACTAGTTTCTCCCAAAAACTCTCTCTCAAACCCCTTACATGCCCCCTCAACTTGACAGTCTCCTTATCTTTGATTATATTTGTGTGTGTGTGTATATACCTACAAGTAAATGTAGCTCCTGCCTTTCATCAAAGAAGATTCTCTTTTCTTTACATTTTGGGAGTTGAAATAAAGGTTTAGCAAGGAAGGTGAACACAAGACCGTGAGTGAATCTTGCTTGGAAGCTTGTAACCAAAGACAGATAACATGGCTACTACTAGGAGGAAAGCTGAAATCAAGCTTTATATCACTCAGCAGCCTACACATGTTCTCAGCATGGGCACCTGTCTCATTTTGATGGTTACACATAGAAGTATGAGTACCTACTAAAGGAAAGCATTTTTTCTTATATTTAGAAATGTGTGTGTACTCATGTGCATGTATTCATGCTCACACATATGTTCACCCACTCAGGGATGGAAGGAGATATGCAGATTATCAATTACATATGTTTTTAGACACTTTTGCACACGATGATTCTTACTTTCCACCTCCCTGTCACCCCTGTTGCTGCCCCTACACCTCACAAATCTTGCATTGTAGCTCACTGTGATGAACCAAGGCTATCTATGTGACCGTGAATTTGGCAATATCTTTTGGAGACTTGGAGGCTCTGCAGTGGGTACACATCTAAAGATAGTGGCTTCCCCTGTCTCAGAGTCTTGCAAAAGTCAATAGTTCAGTGGTAAAGTGAAGAGTACTATGGTGTATCCTTTGCATGCCTTCTTGTTGCTAGAACTGGTTTTGTGTGCACCCAGCTCAGGTAACACTTTCTGATAAGAGGATGTTCTTAGACATTCTGGGACACTGGAGAATGAGGTTCTAGATCATTGACCACAGGGGTTGACATATTCAGCCATTCAAATTCACCCAAACTCACTTTTGGACAGTGCTGGACAACTTTAGCCCTTCTCAGCATCAGTGTACACTTCTCCAGTATGCAAGTCAGAATGGTTCTAAAATGTACCAGTCATACATGATGAGAGAGCCTTATAAGTTTTGTAGTCTAGCTTTGGTTCATGGTATCATGACTCCCTGCCTTAGCATCCAAATTAGTTAGAGTTCCCTGAGTATGTTCCTTGACTTACCACCATTCTTTGCTAGCAGCTTTTCTTTCAGATTAAAAAAATACATGAGTGCATGTATGTGTGTATGATTGTGTGTGTGTGTATGTATGTGTGTGAGTGTGTATATGTGTGTATGTGTGTGTACATGTCTTCAGGTGCCTGTAAGGGCCAGAAGAGATAACTGTATCTCTTGGAGCTGGAGTTATAGGCAGTTGTGAGCTATCTGGCATGAGTGTGAGAAACTGAACTGCAGGTCTCTGGAAGGGTAGCGAGAATTCTAAATGTCTTTATATCTCCATGTCTCTAAATTCCATAAATATCTTTTATCTAAAGACAAAGAGGAAACATTATATCAGAACTTTCATTCTGGGCTCCTATCCCCTTCACATGGAAAGCAATTCTCATGCTTGGGAGAAAATGAGTGAGGGATAAGAAATGAGAAATACTTGCCACTAATTCAACCATCTTACAGTGGAGGTTCTTCGATGCTTATCTTCTACTTGGAGTAGAATAGGGTTGCTGTCAGGCGCTGATATGTCTCGATATAAAAAAAAAATCTTGATTTAAGATAACATCTTTGAATGCCATAATCTGCAGATCTCTTGGGGTTTTTGAAGATGCCCTATCCATCTCTTGTATTTAGATAAGCAAATGTTGCTTGTCTCTTAGCAACTTGATTACTGGGTAGTTTAGAGAATATCTGTGATAGACTGTCATAGTAGCTAACAAAGTGACATGTTTGCATGACTAGGAGTTTGTTTTACTTAACTATCCTAGACCGTTTTAGACGGTTGGTATCAAGAGGTCAGAGCTTCACATTTTATTTTTAAGTATCTCTAGGTATGATACCATTAGGAAGCGTTACCTTTAAATTTGTATCAATATACAAAGATCTATTCAATTGTGGTTAAATATACTCTTAATTATGTATCAATATACCAAGATCAATGCCTATGTAGCCCAATATAATCTTAATATTACGTCCATATGCAAGGGTCAATACTATTGTGGCCAACTATAATCTTAATTTTGTATCAATATACAAAGATCAATACCGATGTAATCCAATACAATCTTATTTTTGCACAATAAACAATGGTCAATACCACTTTAGCCAAATAAACTACTAATTTTGTATCAATATACAAAGGTATAAGGGCATATTCAATAATCTGCCCCTTCTTCTTGGACCTTCCTGTGCTATGTCTATATCTCATTTTTCTCAAGCCCATGCACTCCTACATAGGACAGGAAGAAGGATACAGAAAAGGAAAAGTAGGAAGTCCCTGGGGCTAACTTCCAAAACCCATTAAGACAGGACCACTTATCAGCTTGTAGTCTCTTCCCCTACATATCAGAGTTTTCAGTTATCCTTCAAATAACCAAAAAGAAGGGCGGAGAAACACCTTCCCCACACACTGGGCATGGGACGTAGCTCTCTTAAAGAGACTTCCCGCTGATTTGGGTGGTAGTAGACCTGTTTGGGGCCCAAACCCAAATGGAAAAAATGGTTAAAAATGTTAGTACACTCCTTTTATGTTCAGTCCTTCTGTTCTCAGCTGTTTAGATGACCTAAAGGGTTTGTAGGCAGAAGCTGATCTTGCAGGCTTCACTGAGGTTCCTGCCGGGACATTGTGTAGAGCTGAACGGTCCCAGTGACATTGGATTGCCATGGTGGTTGCAGACCCCCGATGGAGACAGCTATTGAGGAAGTCTGCCAGGCAGAATCAACTGGGTCACTCGTCCTCCTTGGTGCCTGATTCTGCTCTCTGCTGAGGTTTCAGCTGTCCAGCCGTCCCCGGGCTCCCCTAATGGATGCTTCGATTCTCCTGGAACGATAAGAACAGAGCCCTGCCCCAATCCCAACCCTAGGACAATTGCCCTCTTTTTTTTGGGGGGGTGGGTGGGTGGATGGGGGCTAGGTAGTACTTCTCCTGAAGCAAATTTGGCCTTCTGACAACATACCAAGCGTTATCTTTCAATCCGGGTTAAAGAAGAAATCATTCTGTCACCTTGGAGCTAAACCAGCTCTAGTGTATATATTTTGAGATCCCAAAGGACAATCTGCCTGCATCGAGAAGGCCTTTTGTAAGTAGCCTCCAAACCTAGGTCCCTCCAAATCCCATGTGTGTGTCTCTGAACTCTAATTATTGGGATCAGGGACCTGTGTTTCCCATCTGAAGGGATCAAAGATGTGTTCCACCACTCCTGGATCGAAGTCTTTCTCTATTTAGAGTTTTCCCTGCATCAGGCTGACCCTGAGCTCTGGAATCTGCCCGTTTCTGACTCCAGTGTGCTGGGAGCTGGGACCAAGGGTGTACTCTTCTTGAATGGTGGGAAGCCTATCTCTGGGCATGAAAAAACCCCTTGCACCAACTGCAGACAGACTGCTGTCCAAAAAGGACAAAACTTGGTAGCAGGGAAGTCGACAGCCTAACTCTGCCAAGACAGGGTAGGTAAATCCTTCATAATCCCTGCACTACAACAAATGTCTGTCAGAGAAACAGGACCCAAAGGCTGAAGACTGATGCAGGAATGTATGGAGAGAAAATGGGAACTGTCCAGGCAGTCATTGGTATGTCCTTTCTTAGTTTTGGAAGCTGCAGGCCCTGCACTTCCTATATAAGCAAATATATTTATCCCTCTCAGGTCTCTGAGGTGGTTGAAGAATAGACAGCTAGAGTCTCATTGTTAAATTTTGAATTGTTTAGGAATCAAGAGGGTGTTTTAGATCTAAGAAGATACTCTTAAAAGTGTGTTGCAAGTTAGTATGAATGTTGAGTCAGATATAGACCTTTAAACTCATGGAGATGGTGATATAGTAGAATGTTAAAGTCAGGGGCCAAATATGTATAAACTGGACATTGGGAAGGTATACTGGGCAATTTAACTCTCATAAATGTGGCATATTTATATCTGTTGTTTTGTATAGTATTTACTGTTATAAGAGAAGGAACCATCTGTTGGACTGAAAGGGGAAACTTCTGGGGGGAAGAGGGTGGAAGGGTGGGATAGGAAGGGGGAATAGGGAGGGGTTTGTTACTGAGATGTAACTTGAAGAAAAAAAATAAAGTATTTATAAAAAAGAAAAAAAGAAATGAGAAATACAGAATTCTGCTGCAATGGCTTACTTCAGTTCTTACAGTAACCTCAGAGGCCTAGGAAGCTCCCAGTAATAGAAAAATAAGACATCACACACACACACACACACACACACACACACACACACACACACACACACACGAGAAAGATAGAGGGAGAGAGAGAGAGAAAGAGAGATTGTGTTAAACATGTTAAAAATTTGGTAAAATTAAGCAGTGGATCTACCTGGTCATTGGGTTTTTTTTTTTTTTTTGGTGTGGAAAGACTTATGATTACAATTTTGATATTATCTGTTGGTAATGGCTCTGCCTAAACTACTTATTTTTTGCCTTTAATTTTGGTGGGTCACATGAGTTTAGAAGCCTGCCCATTTCTTCTAATTTTTCCAGTTTTTGGAGTATAATTTGTCAAGTTTTCTCTAATATTCTGAATTTCAATGAAATCTATTGTAATTACAACCTTTACTTTCCAATCAGTTTTGTTGATTTGGAAATTCTCCCTTTTCCTTTTTATCAGTTTATCTAACAATTTGCCAATGTTATTTATTAATACTGATGAGGAAGGAGTATCTACTCAAACACACTTTGTTTGAAAATAATGATATGTAATACTTTTCATGCTCATTTAAAAAATAAAAAGGTGCAAATTGCATAATTTCCTTGTTTCTGATAGCTGCGTAGTATTCCATTGTGTGGATGTACCATAGTTTTTTAATCCATTCTTCAGTTGAGGGACATATGGGTTGTTTCCAGTTTCTGGCTATTACAAATAAGGCTGCTATGAACATAGATGAGGCAACTTCCTTGTGATTCGGTGAGGAGACATTTGGGTGTATACCCAGAAGTGGTATGGCTGGGTCCCGAGGCAGAGCTATTTCAAGTTTTATAAGATATCGCCATACTGACCTCCATAATGGTTCCACAAGCCTGCACTCCCACCAGCAATGGAGGAGGTTTCCCCTTTCTCCACACCCTCGCCAGCATGTGCTGTCATTTGAACTTTTTTTTTTTTAATAATTTATTTTTTATTTCTTCAAGTTACATCTCAATCACAATCCCCTCCCTACTCCCCCCTCCAGTCCCACCCTTCCACCCTCCTCCCCCTCAGCCCCACCATCCTCTTCCCTTCTTTTTTTTTTTTTTTTAGTTTAAGGTATTTATTTTTCCCCCCAACAGCTCTCCCTTTCAGTCCAAATAATGGTTCTTTTTCTTATAACTATAAATACAATACAAAACAACAGAAATAAATAGGCCACGATTATAAGAGTTGTATGGCTTAGCATACATTCCCAATGTCCAGTCCATATGTATTTGGCACCTGACTTTAACATTCTACTATCTAACCATCTGCATGAGTTTAAAGTTCTATATCTAACTCAGCTTTCATACTAACTTGCCTCATAATTTTAAAAATATCTTCTTAGATCCAGAACACCCTCTTGATTCCTAAACAACTCAAAATTTACCTATGAGACTCTAGGTATATATTCTTCAACCACCTCAGAGACCTGAGAGGGATAAATATCTGATTATATAGGAAGTGCAGGGCCTGCAGCTTCCAAAACTAAAAAATGACATACCAGTGCTGCCTGGACAGTTCCCATTTTCTCTCCATACATTACAGCATCAATCTTCAGCCATTTGGCCCCATTTCTCTGACAGACATTGGTTGTAGAGCAGGAATTATGAAGGACTTACCTACCCTGTCTTGGCAGAGCTAGGCTGTCGACTTACCTGCTTCCAAGTTTTGTCCTTTTTGGACAGAAGTCTGTCTACAGTTGAAGCAAGTGGTTTTTCTTGCCAAGAGAATGGCTTACCACCAATTTAATCATCTCCCACTGGAGATTCTTCGATGCTCATCTTCTACTTGGAGTAATATAGGGGATGCTGTCAGGAGCTGACATGTCTCGATATCAAAAAATCTTAAGTTAAGAAAACATCTTTGAATGCCATATTCTGCAGATCTCTTGAGGTTTTTGAAGATGTCCTATCTATCTCTTATATTTAGATAAGCAAATATTGCTTGTCTCTTAGCAGCTTGATTTCTGAGTAGCTTAGAAAATAACTGTGATAGACTGTCATAGTAACTAAAAAAATGACACATTTTCATGACTATTAGTTTCCGTTTCTTAATTATCCTAAACAGTTTATATCAGTTGGTAGCGAGAGGTCAAAACTTGACATTTCATTTTTAAGTATTACTACAAACAATACCTTTAAGAAGCGTTACCCTTAATTTTGTATCAATATACAAAGATCAATACGATTGTGGCCAAATATAATCTTAATTTTGTATCAATATACAAAGATCAGTACCAATGTAGCCCAATACAATCTTAATTTTACATTAATGTACTAGAGTCAATACCATTGTGGCCAAATATAATCTTAATTTTGTATCAATATACAAAGATCAATACCAATGTAGCCCTATACAATCTTAAATTTGCATTAATATACAATGATCAATACCAATTTAGTCAAATATAATATTAATTTTGTATCAGTATACAAAGGTATAAAGCTATATTCAATAATCTGTCCTTTTTTCTTGATCTTTCCTATACTATGTCTATGTCCTATTTTTCTCAAGTCTGTTCGGAGAGAAAGGAGGATACAGAAAAGCAAAAGAGAGAAGTCCCTGGGTCTAACCTCCAAAACCCATTTAACAAGACCATTTAACAGCTTGTAGTATTTTCCCCTAAATAACAAAATTTTCTATTATCTATCAAATAACCAAAGGGGGAGAACACCCTCCCCACCTTCTGATCTTAGCCATTCTGACAGGTGTAAGATGGAATCTCAGAGTTGTCTTGAGTTGCGTTTCTCTGATGATTAAGGATGCTGAGCATTTCTTCAAGTGTCTCTCAGCCTTTAGGAATTCCCAACTATGGTACATCTACACAATGGAATACTACGTAGCTATCAGAAACAAGGAAATTATGCAATTTTCAGCCAAATGGATGGAGCTAGAAAAGTTCATTCTGAGTGAGCTAACCCAGACTCAGAAGGATGCACATGGCATCTATTCACTTATGGTTGGATTTTAGCTATATAGAACAGGATATCTATACTACAACCAATGCACCAAAGGGAATAGGAACATAGACTTTTTCATCCTATCAATGAGACACTTGGCCCTAGTGGTGCTGCCTTGTAGGCCCCCAGTGTATGAGGAGGCTCTTGGCCCTCATATGACTGCTGTACTGGGGCGGGGGATTGTTATGTAGGGACACTCCACTCCAGAGGAGTGGGATGGAAGGGTTAGGGGGTAGAGGGTGGGAGGGCAGGACTGGGAAAGGTGGAAAGAGGACGCTAAGATGGAGATGTAACTATGTTGCAGTTGACTAATTTTGAGAGATGGCATGAATTTTATGTTAGGGCAGGGATCTGTGTAATTGTCAGAATCACACAACCATGTGGATACAGTATAAATGGGGAGGGCCTATTTGCACATTTTTATGAATACAGTGCATTAACTATAATATGTAAAATGAACATAATTCACTACAACATAAAATCTGATCACATGTGCTTTCTCATTGAATTAATAACATTATTAACACTCTCAGGCTTGTGTATCGGGGATGGAAGGCAGCACACTGTGTACAAAGAGAAGTCTTCCATAGATGTACTTTCAGACCTGAGTAGCACCCCCACCCCTTCACTCCAGGGTGGCTTTATGGCATGAGTCCTGCTGAAGATGGTTGCAGCTTTACTGTCATTTTCAGGTCACTTGCATGCATGAATAATCAGGAATTCCAGGAACTACTCACATATTTAAAACTCTTGAAAAAACAAAACAGGATTTGGCTACAATTCCTCAAAGCTTTTAGCAGAAAATATCGTTTATAAAATCAAGTGGGAAGGTGTGACAGTGATAGCAAAGATGTTATAGTGTCAGATATTCTGAATGACTTTGGTTTTTCTTCTTTTTAAGATTTTTTTTGTAGTTTTTACTTTTGAAGTTAAAATATATTTACATTTCTCCTTTTCCTTTCTTCCCTCCAAATCCTCTCATATACCCCTCTCTGCTCACCTTCAAATTCATGGCCTCTCCTCTATTTTCACGAATTGTTATTGCATGCACACACACACACACACACACATACACACACACACACACACATACACACACACACACACACACACACACACACACACACACACACGTAGTTTTCAAGGCTGACCATGTGGCAGTGGGCAACCTATTGGTGTTCTCTTCCGTGGCACAGTCCATCTCTCCGATGCCCAGCTTCCTCAGTAGCCTATAACTCTTCCTGTATGGTTGAGGCCGTGGGGGCTTTTCCCTGTGTATTTTGGCACCATTCATTAGTATCATTCGTACTCACCACACATTTGGGCAGTCATATCAGTGATTCTTTATGGATGTAGCTTCTGATACTGCTAATAGACATGATCTCACAGCAAACTCCCTGATCTTGTGGCTCTTACAATATTTCACCCCTCCCTTCCATAATATTCCCTGGGACTTTAGTGCAGGAACATTTTGTGGATGTACCCATTGGGCCAGGCCTCCACAACTCTGTCTTTTGATTTGTTGCAGTTTTCTGTAATGATTTCCTTGATGAGGGATGAATACTGCATTTATCTGTGGGTATAAGGACAGATGAATACTGCATTTATCTGTGGGTATAAGGACAGATGAATACTGCACTTATCTGTGGATATAAGGACAATGTCCAGAGTTTGTTGTTAGAAATTATGCTGGTTTAGTAAATTAGAAGTTTTAGAATTCAAGAACACATCAAAAGTATCATACACCATGATCAAGTAGGCTTCATCCCAGGGATGCAGGGATGGTTCAACATACGAAAATCTATCAACGTCATTCACCATATAAACAAGATGAAAGAAAAAAAAACACATGATAATCTCACTAGATGCAGAAAAAGCATTTGACAAAATTCAACACCCCTTCATGCTAAAAGTTCTGGAAAGAATGGGCATACAAGGGCCGTACCTAGAAATAATAAAGGCAATATACAGCAGGCAAGTGGCCAACATCAAAATAGATGGTGAGAAACTTGAAGCATTTCCTCTAAACTCAGGGACAAGACAAGGATGTCCACTTTCACCATATCTCTTCAATATAGTACTTGAAGTTCTTGCTAGAGCAATAAGAAAACTAAAGGACATCAAGGGGATAAACATCGGAAACGAAGAAGTCAAATTATCCCTATTTGCAGATGATATGATAGTATACATAAGCGACCCCAAAAATTTCACCAGAGAACTCTTACAGCTGATAAACACCTTCAGCAAAGTGGCTGGATACAAAATTAATTCAAAAAAATCAGAAGCCCTTCTTTATACAACAAACAAATGGGCTGAGAAAGAAATAAGGGAAACAACCCCCTTCACAATAGCCACAAACAACATAAAATACCTGGGGGTAACTCTAACCAAGCAAGTAAAGGACCTGTACAACAAGAACTTCAAACCCTTGAAGAAAGAAATGGAAGAGGCCTTTAGAAGATGGAAAGATCTCCCATGCTCATGGATAGGTAGGATCAACATAATAAAAATGGCCATCCTACCAAAAACAATATATAGATTCAATGCAATTCCTATCAAAATACCAACACAATTTTTTATAGACTTGGAAAAAGCTAGTCTCAATTTCATATGAAATAACAAAAAGCCCAGAATAGCTAAATCAATCCTGTACAATAAAAAAACATCTGGAGGTATTACCATCCCAGATTTCAAGCTGTACTACAGAGCAATAGTTGTAAAAACAGCATGGTATTGGTATAGAAACAGACCAGCAGATCAATGGAATCGAATTGAAGATCCAGAAATAGACCCACACACTTATGGCCACCTAATTTAGACCCATACTTATCACCTTGTACAAAACTTAAGTCCAAGTGGATCAAAGACCTTAACATAAGGCCGGTCACATTAAATCTACTAGAAGAAAAAGTGGGAGAAACCCTCAAACTAATTGGCACAGGTGACAACTTCCTGAACAGAACACCAACAGCTCAGGAATTGAAATCAACAATCAATAAATGGGACCTATTGAAACTGAAAAGCTTCTGTAAGGCAAAGGACGCTGTCATTCGAAAAAAATGGCTGCCTAAAGACTGGGAGAAAATCTTCACCAACCCCACATCTGACAGAGGGCTGATATCCAAAATCTACAAAGAACTCAAGAAATTAAATGCCAAGAAACCAAATAATCCAATCAAAAAATGCAGGACAGAGCTAAATAGAGAATTCACAAAGGAGGAATCCCTAATGGCTGAGAGACACTTGAAGAAATGCTCAACATCCTTAATCATCAGAGAAATGCAACTCAAGACGACTCTGAGATTCCATCTCACACCTGTCAGAATGGCTAAGATCAAAAACTCAAATGACAGCACATGCTGGCGAGGGTGTGGAGAAAGGGGAAACCTCCTCCATTGCTGGTGGGAGTGCAGGCTTGTGCAACCACTATGGAGGTCAGTCTGGCGATATCTTAGAAAATTTGGAATAGCTCTGCCTCAGGACCCAGCCATACCACTTCTGGGTATATACCCAAATGCCTCTTCACGGAATCATAAGGAAGTTTCCTCATCTATGTTTATAGCAGCCTTATTTGTAATAGCTAGAAACTGGAAACAACCCAGATGTCCCTCAACTGAAGAATGGGTTAAAAAAACTGTGGTACATCTACACAATGGAATATTATTCAGCTATCAGAAACAATGAAATTATGCAATTTGCAGCCAAATGGATGGAACTAGAAAAGCTCATCCTGAGTGAACTAACCCAGACTCAGAAGGACACATATGACATCTATTCACTTATAGTAGAATTTTAGCTATATAGTAGAAGGTATCAGTACTACAACTAACACACCAAAGGGAACTTGGACATAGACTTCTTATTTTTATTTTTTATTTATTTTTTATATATTAGTTATATTTTTTCTATTTTTTAGTCTTTTTTATCTATTGTATGCTTATTGATTTGTTTGTTTAGTAGTTCTCTCTCCCAGGCAACGAGACACTTTTCACTGATGGTACTGCTTAATAGATCCCCAATGAATGAAGAGGCTCTTGGCCCTCATACGACCTCTCAACTGAGATGAGGGGCTGTTATATAAGGACATCCCACCCCATAGAAATGGGATGGAAGGGTTAGGAGGTAAAGAAAAAAAAAATGAAATGTGATGTTTCGGCCTCTTACTACTAACTGTCATAAACTGTTTAGGATAATTAAAACATGCAAACTAATGGTTATGCAAGCCAGTCATTCTGTTAGGTACTATGACAGCCTATTATAGTTACTTGCTAAGCTAATCAGAAATAAACCTGCTAAGAGACAAGCAACATCTGCTTACCCTAATATAAGAGATAGATAGGGCCTCTTCAAAAACCTCAAGAGATCTGCAGAATATGGCATTCAAAGATGTTTTCGTAACTTTAGATTTTTTTTATATCAAGACATATCAACTCCTGACAGCACCCCCTATTCTCCTCCAAATAGAAGATGAGCATCGAAGAATCTCCACTGGGAGATGATTGAATTAGTCGCAAGCCTATCTCTTGGAAGGAAAAGCCCCTTGCTCCAACTGTAGACAGAATGCTGTCCAAAAAGGACAAAACCTGGAATCAGGTAAGTCGACAGCCTAGCTCTGCCAAGACAGGGTAGGTAAGTCCTTCATAATCCCTGCTCTACAATCAATGTCTGTCAGAGAAACGGGGCCAAATGACTGAAGATGGATGCTGTAATGTATGGAGAGAAAATAGGAACTGTCCAGGCAGCCACTGGTATGTCATTTCTTAGTTTGGGAAGCTGCAGACCCCTGTACTTCCTATAAAATCAGATATATTTATCCCTCTCAGGTCTCTGAGGTGACTGAAGAACAGATAAATAGAGTCTCATAATTAAATTTTGAGTTGTTTAGGAGTCAAGAGAGTGATATAGATCTAAGAAGATACTTTTAAAATTGTGTTGCAATTAGTATGAATGTTGAGTCAGATATAGAACTTTAAACTCATGGAGATGTTTAGATAGTAGAATGTTAAAGTCAGGTACCAAATACATATGGAATGGTCATTGGGAATGTCCGTTAAGCCATATAACCCTCATAACTGTGGCCTAATTATCTCTGTTTTACTGTATTGTATTTATTATTATAAGAGAAAGAGCCATTTGTTGGACTGAAAAGAAAAAATGTAGGGGGAAATAAGATATACCTTAAACTTAAAAGAAAAAAAAAAAGGGAAGAGGATGGGGAGTTGAGGGTGGGAGGGTGGGACTGGAGGGGGAATAGGGAAGGGATTGCTATTGAGATGTAACTTGAAGAAATAAAAAATAAAGGAAAAAACTAAAAAAAACCGAAGTTTTAGAATTTTTCTTAATTTTCTGTACAGGTATTCTAGGTGTATGCAAGCATTCATGTTTGCCTGTGCATAGGAGTGAACCCACATGTGAGGTAACATGTGTGAAGGTCTGAGGGCATGGTGGCACACGCCTTTAATCCCAGCACTTGGGAGGCAGAGGCAGGCAGATCTCTGTGAGTTCGAGGCCAGCCTGCTCTACAGAGTGAGTTCAGGACAGCCAGGTATACACAGAGAAATCCTGTCTCAAAAAAAAGAAAACAAAATAAAATGTTAGCCGGGCGGTGGTGGCGCACGCCTTTAATCCCAGCACTTGGGAGGCAGAGGCAGGCGGATCTTTGTGAGTTCGAGGCCAGCCTGGTCTATAAAGTGAGTCCAGGACAGCCAGGGCTACACAGAGAAACCTTGTCTCGAAAAACCAAAAAAAAAAAAAAAAAAAAAAGATGCCTCCCTCAATCACTTTGTGCATATGGAGGCAAGGTCTGTCTCTTAAATGAAGTGGCAGACTCATCTAGTTTTGTTGTTCTCCAAGTATTTTTTTTCTGTCTGTCTCTAATGTTTTGGGATTACCGGTGAGTTTCCATACCCACTCATCTTTTATGTCTTCTGGACACATGAGGTGCATAGTCAGCTACACAGCAAAGTCAAGGCCAAACTCTGTTATATGAGGTGATCTATCTATTTATCAATATATCTTCTACATCTCTATCTATCTCTCTTCTATCTATCCATCTATCTATCATATATTTATCAACTATATATCATCTATATCTATTTATCTAAACAAAACAATTTCTTTAGTATCAGCATTCTGTCTTTATATCAACAAGAGAGAAGCCCATATCTTAGTAGGGAGAGAAGACTGCTTCTTAAGTACTACTTGGTTTGAGCTGAATGGGGAAAGAAGGAATGTGAGTTTTTAAGTTCTTAGAGATCTTTCCCTGAATGGTTTGCTTTCACAGCCATGCAAAACCTTAACCTGAATTTAGGCTAGTAAAATATTTAAAAATTCTAACTTTGAAGTGTGTGAAACTCCTACAAACCTGGGCATATAGGGAAATTTGAAAAATACTTGTAGTTCTTCTCCAAGGAATGTCTTTTTTTTTTCTCAGATTCATGCAGGAGTCAATTGAAAGCATTAAGATAAACTGTTAAGAAAAAATGATTCAGGGCTGGAGAGATGGCTCAGCGGTTAAGAGCACTGCCTAATGCTCTTCCAAAGGTCCTGAGTTCAATTCCCAGCAACCACATGGTGGCTCACAACCATCCACAATGTGGTCTGGTGCCCTCTTCTGGAACGCAGGTGTACATGCAGATAGAGCACACATATGCATAAAAGAAAAAATGATTCATTTTAGAATCTGATTAATTTCTCCTGAAATACTTTCCCCTAAATTCTCACATTTTGCCAGGATTAGATTAATATTTTTTACTGAAATGCAAAATCATCTTTTAGAACAGAAATAGCTAAAATCATTATTGTAGTGGCCCCAAATCTGTGATTTTCAAAATTTTGTTGCCTTTTAAAAAATCATAGAAAATATTGACTTACACAGGCCGGTCTCAAATCCAGAAAGGTATCCAAATACCTCAACTTATAAATACTTATATAATCTCTATATATGATATGAAAAGTATCTCCATAAAATATTGTGCTATGCAAAATAGTTTTCATTTTATTAGTATACATTAGGTATATATAATATGCTTCATTGCCATGTTTATACATACATAATATCTTTATCATGTTCTCACACATTATACTTTCGTGTTTTCTTTCCACTCCTACTGGTCACTTTCTCTTCCCAGTGAGTGATGTCCTTCCCTCCCCCTTACAATCCACTGCTAGCTGCATAGGAGCAGGTCCTTTGTAGTAATATTTGAGTAGTATTCTCATGAAAGCATTGCTGTATTAGGCCTATGACATTGTATAACTTCTAGAATTAAGACATGGCTTAGATTTGCTCTTTTAACCATACATTGTTTACTAATAATTTAGATGAAACATGTGAGGAAAGTTTTAGACAAAATAGATAGGTACTCTATCCCTTCTTTCATATAATGGTGCTGAGAAAAAAAATCTGTTCACACAAATCAAATCAATGCTGTCAAGGTACAAGAGACAGACTAGAAAAAACACAGGGACAGTTAGAGGTGATTTTTTTAATCTCAAATATTTTGGCATTTATGCAGCTGCATATATTTCAAATCACAGACTACTGCTTCCTATCAATTATATCTCAAAAACATTTGAAAATGGATTTGCACAGTAGGTTCTTCACACAACCATTGTGGAAAAACATTAGATATTTTTCCCCCACTCACTTCCTCCCAAAAGAGCTGTTCTAGTTTCATTTATTTTTCTGTGACAAATACACTGACCAAAAGCAATATATGGGAAGAAAGGTTATACTTAGCTTCCAGTTCAGCCCATCACTAAAGGAAAGTCAAGGCAGGAAGGAACTAAAAGCATCACATCCCTGATTAAGAGCAGGGGGAGAACACACCCAAGCTGCCTGTTTGCTAGCACTGAGTTAGCCTTCTTAATGCTTCCACAGTTCAGTGTCCTTGCTTAGGTAACGGTGCTGTTCACACTGGACTGGGTCAATTAACACTCAAGACAATCTACAGAGATGGCCACAGGCTAATGAGAGCTAAGCCTTCTCTCACAGACTATCCTCCGAATTGATTCTAGGTTGTGGCAAGGAGACAATGTAAAATAACCAGCACCTTAGCTAAGTATAATTGGGATTTTAATCAGTATCCTTCATTTGGGTTGTAAAATTGGAGACAAAATCAATATTTCCATGTGTTTCTTAATATTTCTAAGAATTGCATTTCCACATTAAACAAACTAGACTTGTGATTTGAATTAAGGAATGTAAACTTACTAAGTTCCAATAGAAGTGACCACCAACACCTTGTTCTAAAATAGCCTAAAATTTGTGTGTACACATCACTCAAAATCATACTTGTGACTTCCATAGAGACAACCTCTACTATTTGTTGGCTGATTTTCAGATACTCATTTATCAGTGAAAAACAAAAACTAAATTCAAGTAGGAAGTAAATACCAGTAACTTAAAAGCTGAGAAAGATCAATGTTTCTGTGTATTAATTTTCCACACACTTGGGACAGGAAAGATGGCTCAGCAGTTCAGAACACTTGCTCCTCTTATAGAAGACCCCAGTTCTATTCCCATTACCCTCATCAGGCAGCTCACAACCAGAGGCAACTCCCTCATCCAAGGGATGCACTGTCTTGCTCTCCATGGGAACATGTACTTGTGTGTACATATCCATCCTTACACACACACACACACACACACACACACACACACACACACACACAAATACAAATGAAATCAGGTGATTTGACACACTCACCATGGGTCATGCTCTGTACTCAGGGCTATAACTCAGAGATGAATAAGTAGAATTTTTGTCCCCACAGAGCTCTTTCTTTACAGTAATCAACAGACAAGGATAGTGAAATTGGTGCTCTACTGTGAGTCTGAACAATTTGTAGGCATAACAAACCTTGCCTAACAGTCAGTGGGCTATTTGGGGACTGACTTTTGTCACTATAATTGAAACAGAACAGCTGGCTGAAACATCCAAAGAAACATTAACCTTAAGTCAAGCTTGCTTATTAGAGAAAAATAGAATAAAGATGCAGGAGGCTTATCAGGACTCTATTATAATCTAATACATTATTTTCAGGGAAAACAGGTGTATAACCTGAGACTTGCTTAAAATTTTTAGAAGAAAATGTAAGACATTTGTAGAAAATATTAAATATAGCTTTAAAGTTGTGAGTGCATCACTGCTCCAAAGTAAACTACTAATCATAAATAATTATATATTTCATGATAATTATATATACATATATGTATATATGTACATATATATGCACACACTCTATGATCACATGGAAAGTTTATTAATTGGTTATTAATGGATGAGCTGAAGAAATGAGTGATAAATTTCTCTAATTTCAAGGAAATTAGAGAAAAAGTGTGGTGGGAGCCTATAGAGCTACATATACTTCCTTTAATGTGTGTAAGTTTGTGTGTATATGTGTGTTGTGTGGTATATGTGCACGTGTGTATGCAAAGATATCCATGTACATGTGTGTGCACAAGGATATCCATGTACATGGGTGTGTAAAGGCATCCCTGCACATGTAGTGTCCATACAAATGAATTAGGTATCCTATTTTGTCTTTTTCTGTGTTATTCTTCTGAAACAGGATCCTTATCTGAGCTCACATCATTCAGCTGTTCTGGCAGCCAGCAATCTACGGAGATGCTGCTGTGTCTACGCCGCCACTCTTTGTTAGGTGTATAGGCATGCAGGTAACCGAGCCAGTTTGTTACATAAGTTCTTGTATCTGAACTTGTGTTCATATGTTTGTGCAGCAGGTTCTCTATTGAGTCATCTCTCCAGCCCCTAATGTCCACAGTTTTCCTGAAACACTGAGATTCAATCACTCCTTCTGTCCAATGGCTTGGTTTTCTACTTTATCTCTCAGCAACTGTGGGACGAACACTTTTAAATTTTCCGTGGTGTTTAATCTAAGTCTCACAAAAGCCATTTGTAGTGCTTATTATTATCCCCCTTTTAGAGATAATGAAATTGAAGATTGGCTGGACAAAGTGATCTTTGTAAAACAATGCTAGTAGGAAATGTAAAAAAAAAATGGAATTAAATCTCAGGGTCTCTGGGCTCAGAACCCTGTGGGTGATGTATAGAACACAGTTATATACTATAATCATATGCAGAAATCCAACAAAAGGGCGTGTATTATAGTTGCACCATCTGGCTTAATCTTAACAGTACCTAAAATTAAGTAAGCATCATTTTGGCTGTTTTACTGAGGTAGTAGCTAAGTAGTGTAATATGACCAAAGAAAGACCAGTAGACCATGGCACATTTCAGGAGAATCTATCTTTTGGATCCCAGCAAATACATTCTTCAAGGTATATATTATGTTTACGTCATGCTCATGCAAGCAGCCCTAATTAAACTCAGTGGCTAGCAGAAAGAGGGAGGAATGAGAAGATTTCTTTGGTGTTTTACTCTGTTAATTGGTGCATTCTTTGCTGGTGAAAGAATCCAATCTAGGCCAAATTAAGATATATAAAGTCAGGTTTATTGGATACCTGAGAGAAAGAAAGAGTGCATGAATGCAGACAGAGTTGGGGGAACAGGGAGAGACTGAGAGAAACAGAGAGAGAGAGAGAGAGAGAGAGAGAGAGAATGTCTGGATTATATAGAAAGGGCTTCTTCTAGGGGAGGGGATTTCATCATAGAGGGGTGGGTGTACCATCATGCCACGTAACAGGTAGAGACTGAGGCATGCTGGGAGAACCTGCAGATTAGGTCCCTAGTTTGAAGTCCTAATATTCCAGTCTTTTGTTGATAATAAATGAATAAGAGGCAAAGAATCGTCTGGGTACTTCCTGCTGATATTGTGGGCATCTATATAGGGGGTATGTGGGGGGGGGGGCAAAAAGCTGGAATGTTGGTCAAGTCCAGGAAAAGCAGACTGTTTTACTTGCTGTCGAGGTTCCACATGACCATGTGGGAATAGAGACATGAAGGCAGCAGTTGGAGCAGTTTGCAGTCTTAAATTGATTGAAAATCTGCTGGAATATATACATATTAGGGACAAGAGGTAAAGTTAAGTAGCTTAGGGGGAAAATATTTAGAACCACGGTCTTGGGAGTTGGGGTGGGCCCAAAACCAGGAAGAGGAGGAAAAGGGATCCCAACCCCCAGGGTTAGGCAAATAGGGAAACAGGATGTTAATTGACAGTACTTATCAGAGTACCTTTGACCTGTGGATTCAAGTAGATTCCCCGAGGCTTAAAAGAATTTAAGTTTACAAAAAGAGATAAATTTTATAAAGAATTCTGAAGCATCTCTCATTTCTTTTACATACCTTTAATCACTTTCTTAAACCTTTTCCTTTCAATGTAACAGAGATATGAGTAGTTATTTCTGAGAACGATTATTGCAAAACAATGATTGTTTTTAAATAAAGGAACATTAAAAAGTTAGACCTGTTAGCAAGGAAAACCTGTTTGTCAGCCGTCAATGCCATAATAGACCTGAGAAGGATAAATTACTGCAGGAAGTATAATCCAAACAGCCCATGTATTGTTTCATATGACAGAGGCTAACCTACTACCTAAATGGACTTCCTACTAAGTTCCAGTGGTATCAATGGCTTCCTTGTGGCACAGGTCCCAGGGCAGCATCAGTCTTTGGCTGTCGGGGACAAATCCCGGAGGGCTTCCTGTGGAGTAAGAGCTTGGGAAACTGACCTTATTTTGTCTAGGCAAAATGGGGCAATCACCTTCCTCAGGTGTCCTGTTTGTCCACAGGTCCATGCATTAGCAGCAGATGAACCATTGGGGCAACTTCACTCAGTGGTTAGCGTACCATAATCCAAGTGGAGTTCTTGTCATTATGCCCATATCTTCTTAGAGGCCAGGGGGTCACTGCTAAAACTCAGGTCTCTGTCATAGTAAATTTTTTCATTAAACATGTGAATGCCATATTCTACAGATCTGAGAGGCCTGAGGGCTAGCGTATCTGGGTTAAGCAATCTTTGTCTGTTTTTTTTTGTTTTTGTTTTTTTTTTTGTGTGTGTGTGTTATCTGCTCTAAACTGTGCTTTGCATATTACCAAGTTGCATCTCATAATTATCTTTAACAGTTTTCAATATTTAATAACTTTAGTAATTGCTAAATTAAAGTACTTTTTTTTGTATGGATTAGTTTATCCAAACCACTAAAGCTTAAGAGGAAGGGGATTTAGATTTGCTTGTCAGCAATCTATTTTTTGGAACAGGCAGCCCTAAGCAAAGATAGCAAAAGGGTATATCTTTTTCACAACAAAGATGGCCACTGGTCACATGAGTGAGGCTATTCAAGATGGTGCCAAAGCCAAGAGTCCCATAACAGAGATGGCTGCTGATTATTTAAATGTCCTTATTCAAGGTGGTAATAAAGCCATGACTCTGCCCCCTCCAACTCACAGTCAAGATGGCGTTCATCCATGTGTCATTAGTAGCCTCAGTGTGGTGGTGATGGAGCCAAATGACCAGGCAAAGCCAGAGCAAAGGAAGGGGCGGGGGGAGATTACAGCCTGCTCTCCAAAAAAACCTGGCTTTAAAATAGCACAAATTATATTTTGAGACTCAGTGAGGTCCAATCTCCCAGCTCTAGCTGAAACTGAAGGTTACTTTTTTCTTTTTCTTTTTTTTTTTGCATGTAAAATTTATTTATTCTGTTTGTATGATATAACATAACATATTTATCTATGTAATCCCAATACAAAGTGGCTAGAATATTTTAGAAAGAGAAAACCAAGAAATATTGATAGAGTTGAGAACTATTCTTTCTTTTCCACATTCAAGGAATTCTTTTTTTTTTCCCAACATTTATTTATTTATTTCAAGTTACATCCTGATCACAGCCCCCTCTGTCCTCCCCTCCAGGTCTAACCCTCTCACCCTCTTCCCCCTCTCCCTCCTATCCTTCTCCTTGGAAGAAGGGGTCTCTCCTATGTCCACCTCGCTTAGTTTATTAGTCACATGAAGGCTCGGAGCTTCCTCTTACTCTGGAGCCCAACATGGCAGCCCAGCTAAAGGATGGTGTCCCACTAAGAGGCAATAGAGTGTACCACTGAGATCGACTAAGTCCAAGTTGATTAAAAAAACTCAACATAAAACCAGACACACTAAATCTAATTGAAAATGAAGTGTGGAAAAACTTAGAACCCTTTGGCACAGGTGACAACTTCCTGAACAGAACACCAGTAGCTCAGGCTCTAAGACCAACAATCAATAAATGTGACCTTATGAAACTGAAAAGATTCTGTAAGACAAAGGACAATGTCAGTAGAACAAAACAGCAACCTACAGATTGGGAAAATATCTTCACCAATCTCACATTTGACAGGGGGCTAATATCCAAAATTTGCAAAGATTTCAAGAAATTTAACACCAAGATACCAAATAATCCTCTCAAAAAGTAGGGGACAAGCAACATCTGCTTACCCTAATATAAGAGATAGATAGGGGCTCTTCAAAAACCTCAAGAGATCTGCAGAATATGGCATTCAAAGATGTTTTTGTAACTTTAGATTTTTTTATATCAAGACATATCAACTCCTGACAGCACCCCCTAGTCTCCTCCAAGTAGAAGATGAGCATCGAAGAATCTCCAGTGGGAGATGATTGAATTAGTCGCAAGCCTATCTCTTGGTAGGAAAAGCCCCTTGCCCCAACTGTAGACAGAATGCTGTCCAAAAAGGACAAAACCTGGAAGCAGGTAAGTCGACAGCCTAGCTCTGCCAAGACAGGGTAGGTAAGTCCTTCATAACCCCTGCTCTACAATCAATGTCTGTCAGAGAAACGGGGCCAAATGACTGAAGATCGATGCTGTAATGTATGGAGAGAAAATGGGAACTGTCCAGGCAGCCACTGGTATGTCATTTCTTAGTTTGGGAAGCTTCAGACCCTGTACTTCCTATAAAATCAGATATATTTATCCCTCTCAGGTCTCTGAGGTGGTTGAAGAACAGATATATAGAGTCTCATAATTAAATTTTGAGTTATTTAGGAGTCAAGAGAGTGTTATAGATCTAAGAAGATACTTTTAAAATTGTGTTGCAAGTTAGCATGAATGTTGAGTCAGATATAGAACTTTAAACTCATGGAGATGTTTAGATAGTAGAATGTTAAAGTCAGGTACCAAATACATATGGAATGGTCATTGGGAATGTACGTTAAGCTATATAACCCTCATAACTGTGGCCTAATTACCTCTGTTGTACTGTATTGTATTTATTATTATAAGAGAAAGAGCCATTTGTTGGACTGAAAGGGGAAACTGTAGGGGGGAATAAGATATACCTTAAACTTAAAAGAAAAAAAAAGGGAAGAGGATGGGGGATTGAGGGTGGGAGGGTGGGACTGCAGGGGGAATAGGGAGGGGACTGCGATTGAGATGTAACTTGAAGAAATAAAAAATAAAGGAAAAAAAAGCACAGTAAAAAAAAATAGGGTACAGAACTGAACCAAGATTCACAAAAGAGGAATCTCCAATGGCCAAAAGACAGTTGAAGAAATGCTCATCATCCTTAGTCATCAGGGAAATGCAACTCAAAATGACTCTGAGATTTCATCTCACACCTGTCAGAATGGCTAAGATCAAAAACTCAAATGACCGCACATGATGTTGAGGATGTGGAGGAAGAGGAACACTGCTCCAATGCTGGTTGGTGTGCAAATTTGAACAACTACTTTAGAAATCAGTCTGGTGATAACTCAGAAAACTGGGAATATTTCTACCTCAAGACCCAGCCATACCACTTCTAGGCATATATCCAAAAGATTCTTCAAACTACAAAGATATCAGATCAACTATGTTCATAACAGTTTTACTCATAATAGCTAGCAACTGTGGTATTGGAATACTACTCAGCTATCAAGAACAAGAAATCACACGATTTGCAACCAAATGGATGGGACTAGAAAAGTCATCCTAAGTGAGGTAACCCAGACCCAGAAATATGCACATGACATGTATTCATTTATCACTGGATGTTAGCCATATAGTACAGGATAACTATCTGACAACTCACAGACCCAAAGGAACAGGAACATAGCATAACTATCCTACAAGTAATTCCACTGAGCAGCAGAACAAAAAAGATGGTGTGTGTCTCAAACCAGAGACAAAAAAACATTAGGTAGAGCTCTAGTAGTCCAATATAAGAGAGGGAGGGGGAATAGAGAGACCTGGAAGGGACAAGAACAACACACACAGATCAACAGAACCAACTAATCTAGTCCCCTAGAGGTTACAGACACTGAAACACTAACCAAAAAAGGAATAGAAAAGCTTAGACTAGACCTAGACTCTCCTATACCTATATATAGATGATAGGCAACCGGTTCTTCATACAGATTCCTTAGCAAGTGGGGGCACTGAAAGTTTAAATGCACCACATCCTAATCATGAGCCTGCAGTTAGATGGGGGCAGAGGAGTACCTTTGAATGATGTCTCCAAATTCAAAAGGCTCTCTGGTGGGAAGAAGACCTGATCCTGTCCCCAATTGACAGGGTGCCCAGGTGGGGCCGACTAGGCAGAATATGCCTGGGAGACACCTCTCTTAGGCTGCTGGGGGAAAGGTTACTAACTGAGGCAAAATTGTGCCCTGTAATAGGCAGAGGCTGAAGTATGCTAGGAGAACGTGCAGATCAGGTCCCGAGTCTGAAGTCCTAACATTTGGAAGATGGGAGAATTCATCAGGAGGAAGGATAGGAGAGAAGGTACATCACTAAAATGCAGTATATGTATTCTTGAAACTATTTTATATATATATATATATATATATATATATATATATATATATACACACACATATGTGTATATGAAACTATTGAAGAACAAAATGAGAGAAAAAGGCTAAATGAAAATAACTAAAAATTTTTATATATGCCTGTAAAACTGTCAGTGGAGGAGAATGAGGTAGAGACAGAGAAAGAGAAACAGAGAAAGGGAGAAACAGAGAGAGGGTCTTTTCTATCTCTGGTATTCACTAATTTCAAAATGGAATTTCTAGCTTTTGTAACTGACCAGGTAGACTCACTCAGTCTTCCAAGTTCGCAGAGACCTGAAAGCAATGTACCATTCAAGGACCAGCCTTTCCTTCACATTCTTATAATCTTGGAAATCCTTCTATCCGTCACCCTGAGCTGTGTTTAGATGGACCTCTCCAAAGGGAAGCTCCAGCAGGGAAGATATGGGTAAATTTTCATTTTCTAAACAGAAAATTCAAACAACTAGAATGCCTTTGATAACCATCTCTCCTTTGAATTATAGTCAAATAGTATCTCACTAATTCAACAAAATTCATAAATAAGTGTTGAGGATTATCCATGTATCATGTGTTGCTTTAGGAACGAGCTATATAAACATTGAAAGGCAGTCGTAGACCTCCAGTGTCACCTAAACACACACACTTACAGTGTGGTGGTAAAGGCACAGAAAGTCTGGAAAAGTTCCTTAAGTGGGGTAAGTTCACTGTGGTTGTAAGTTTAAAGCAGAAGAGAATAAGAATGATTATGAAGTAACTGAGTATGTGTTTTCCAGAGTAAATACAAAACAAAGAGAGCTCTGATGTCATGGTAAGAAGACACAGTGGTTGTTGATTTTAGAAGCAGCTTGAGATAGAGACAACAAATTATATAAAGTTTTAGAAACAAAGTGAGATGGTGAGTGCATTGGTGAGTTTCAACTCTCAACTTGATACAGGCTAGAGTCACGTGAGCAGAGGGTCTTAGTAATTACCTAAACCAGTTGCCCTATGAGCATGTCTATGTGGAGTTTTGAATATGGAAAAACCAGTCCACTGTAGACCAGTTCCCTAGTCAGTCTTCTGTACAGGGAGGAGAAAGCTAGCTGAAATCAAGCAATTAAGCAGGCAAAGCTACATTTATTCTCTTTGCTCTTGCTGAAGGTGATGTGATTAGCTGGCTGTATTCTTCTACCTTAATTGCCCAGAAAGTATGGATTGTAACTTGGAATTCTGGGTCAAATAAACCGTTTCCTTACAAGTGTTGCTTTGGTCAGGCTATTTTACCGCCACAGTAGAAATGACAGGAGGATGCTCAGATACCCAAGTTTTAAAAGTTGTGGCTATCTGTGTGAATAAAAAGAAAATAATGAGAACATTAAATTTTCCAAGATCTTGATCTCCTTTCCAAGGCTGCTGTGCATTATGGAAAAAGACAAATGCCATCTTCTGTCACAAACCCATAACAAATAAAGCATTCACTTTGTTTCAGTACCATGGACTGCTGGGGCAAAAGTCCAAAAGGATTGAACTCAGTCTTAAGGTCCCAGAGATTCAAGTTCCTTGTTAAAATAAACAGCTCCAAGGTTTAGTCACCAAATAATTGATCATTTCTTCCTTTTGACATTTCTGTTTTTAGAATATTCTTTCACTGTAGAAAATGTTTCTTCATATTTTAAGAGTTTCCTGGACTGAACATCTATTTCACTTAACCTGCTTGTGTTCTATGGGAGCTGGCTCTGGATCTGAATAACCCGATGCCATCAGTGTGGGATGGAGCTGACTCAAGAAGGCTTATGAGGATTATTGTGAAACACAGAGACCTTTTGAGCCATTCTTTTGCAGCATAAAATCATATCTGTAGATAATACTACCTTATTATAATACCATGGCATTAACAAACATTAAGGAAGAAAAATTTGAAAGACGTGGTATTAAGGCAAATTTCAAAGTAGTAGTCAAATTACAGTCATTTAAGTCACATAAAGTCAGTGTGAAATTAAGAAAAATAAGAAGTAGAGGGGGTGAGGAGCATCAAATGATGCCTATGTGTGAGTGATAGGGAAGAAGCTGATATTACTAGGGGAAGACAGAGTTGTGACTTTAGAAGATGTGCCAAATAGACACATAGACTTGCTCATGTCCAATATTCTCACAAATAATAAAAAGCTGGGATAGTTATTGCCACATGGAATTTTGAAAAGATCAACCATTACTTCTAATGTAGGCATTTCATAGGCCACATATTATATGAACTCTATATTATATAGCTATGATACACTTACACACACAGTGCAGTACATGAATTATTGCTGCTGTTACTGGATTAGATAGTTGTTACAATGCAAGACTTATATAATATGTTAAGATATCCTTTCATTCAGAAGCTAAGGAGATAAGTTTTTTAAAATGGATTTTTTTTCTAATAGTCATTTTAGTACAAAACAGAGACCAAGAAGTTCTGGCTCAATCTCTCCTTCTCTCCCCCCTGATGTGTGTGTGTGTGTGTGTGTGTGTGTGTGTGTGTGTGTGTTTCTGTCTGTCTGTCTCTGTCTCTCTGCATGTCTCTCTGTCTGTGTGTGTGTTTCTCTCTCTCTCTCTCTCTCTGAGAAATGTGTAGGTATATACATGTGTACCTGTGTAGTATGCATGCACATAGAAAGACCATAGTATGATATCAGCTGTCAGAATTCCATCCTCAGTTGTTTTTCACATTATTGGTTGAGACAGGGTCTCCCATTGTACCTAGGCTCACTGATTTGACTTGATTGGCAGGCCAGTGATCTACAGGGATCCTCCCATCTCCGTCTCTCCAATGCTGGCATCACAAGTGTGTGCTGCTGTGCTCAACATTTTTATGTGAGTGCTGGGATTTGAACTTAGGTTCTCATGCTTACATGGCAAAGCACTTTACCAACTGAGCCATCTCCCCAGCCACCAACCCTACATTTATATATTCTTGGCACACTGCCATAGATTTAGATGACTTCCATGCTTTCGGGCAAGTGTCTACAGGCAAGTCATGATTGTAAGGAACTTGTACCCCCCCCCCAAAAAAAAAAACCTGTGAATGTGGCTTTCAGAGCCATCACTGAGTGTGTCTTGTGTATGTATATAGTATATAAGACAATTTTCTAGGAAAAGTTCTCTAGGAAATCTTTGATTTCCACCTCTCCTGTATACTAAGGCTCTTGCTAAGCTGTCAGCTGCAAGTGCAGGAAGGAGGTTGACGAGGTGCAATTGTTTGGAAAGAAGTAGCCATCCCAGAAATGCCTACTGCATTGTGCTGAAATCCTTTACAATGGAGTTTGAGGAATAAATGTAAAATGATGGTTATGTCCTCATTTCAAAGCCAGTATATGTAATAAATATGAGGCCCAAAGCAGTAAATATTTAAATGACTACTTTACATCTTTTAAATGCAAAAGAATATCTTAGCTCTATGGAAATGGCATCATTAAGTAGGAATTCTCAGAGCTGCAGTGCCATGATGCTTTATGGTATCTTCTATCAATTTACATGCTTAAAGAGCTTCCTTTAAGTAGTCTCTTGCCCACCTGCAATCTCATGACAGTTTCTGCTTAAATAATTGTAGGGTAGTGTTAATGCATGAACCTCAGGGTCAAACATCTGAAAAGATAAATATGATTTTTTTCTCTGTTTTTCATTAGTTGCTTAGTAATTTCTGGGTTTTGGTTTTGACAACTTTAAAAAAGGAGTAAGCATGAGAAGAAGTGAGGTGATTAAGTAAACTAAATATAATGATTAACTAGGAAGACAATAATTCAATAGGGTTTTTTTGGTACAAACACTATCTTTATCCATCATTCCCTTATTATCTTAGTTGGCATAATATTTTAAAATATGTTTCTATTGGCTATCACTTATTTATTGCATGTTCATGTCTGTGTGTGTGTCCCCATGTATATGTGTGTCCATGTGTGTCAGTGTCTGTGTCCATTTATGTGTGTGTATGTGGATGCTATAACACATGTGTGGAAGACAGAGGACAAACTGTAGGTGTTAGTTCTCTCCCTCCACCACATAAATATCAGAAGTTGAACTGAGTTCGTCTGACTTGGTAGCAAGTGCTTTTACCTATGGAGATATCTAACCAGCCCTTGATTGTCATATCTCCATGCACTATTGATTAATGAATTAATAATAATTGACTAATGCCTTGTCTTCTGAATTATGATGCCTGTTTAAAATGTAAGCCAGTGAGATGGTGATGTAACTTGTGTCTCATGAAGGAACCCATGGGTTCCATAAGCTGGATGAGGTGGTATGCATTTAAATTTCAGGACGTGAGAGGTGGAAACAGTAGGATCAGAGCTCAAGGTCATCCTTGGATACATCATGAGTTTGAGGTTATCCAGAGCCACATGTGGCCTTCTCTTTAAAATAAAAGAGGAGCTAGTAAAACATACCAGATATACAAAACTTTTGTCTCACTAAGTCTAAAGGCCTGTGGGTCTTGATTTGATGTGAATTTGTATATCATATGGTTTGCTCATATGAGTCATATTTTTAAAAAATCTCCATTGAGCCATGGAACATTAGTCACAGTGGGTAGCCTTTATAGCCAGAAACCCAGAATTTTGTTGCTTATCCTTTAATCTTGCTATGGTAAATTTCCTTTGGCTAGGCTAGAAAATAGTTTCTGTATCTTGCATTTATTTAGGGTTCAAGTCTTCTTCTGTCTAGAAGCTTATGAACTAGAGTATAGAGTGTTAGAGCATTTTATTGAGACCCTTGAAATATTTGGCAGATAGCAAGAAGAGAAACCATGGACGACTGAACAGGCTTGGAAGAATCTCATGCCATCTTTCATGCAAACTCAAACCTGTTGGTCACAATTCCATTCATCCCAGAGGGACAACAGTCCAATGCCTTTAAGTGGAGGAAAAAATTAAAAATTATTTTAGCAAGCTTTTCCAACATCTGCCACACAGTCCTAGCACTAAAGTATATTGTCAGTTTCACTGACAAAAGACAATGCAAACTAAGCATGTGTGTGTGTGTGTGTGTGTGTGTGTGTGTGTTTGTGTGTGTGTGAGTTCAAAGACATGTGTATGGATATGCATGTGGAGGCCAGAGGTCAGCTTCAACATCATTCCTTACACACCTTCCATCTTGCTCTTTATTTGCTTGTTTTGTTTGTTTGTTGTTGTTGTATGTGTTGAATTGGAAATGGAGTTTCTCACTGGCCTGAAATTCATCAAATATTCTGGACAGGATGAACCTTTCTGTCTCTTCCTATTCCATACTAGTATTACAAGTGTGAACCACAATACCTGGTGGTTTTTACATGAGTTCCAGAGATCAAGCGGTTCTTCATGCTTGCTAGGCAAGCACTGTACAAACTGAGTTGTCCTCCAGCTCAATGATGCAAAATTCAGTAGTCTTACAACCTCTTGTGATATCTGTCAAAATAATGTATAGTTTATTTTGCCTTGTTCTTAGATATTGTCTTAATAACTTTTCTATTGCAGTGATAAAACAACATGACCAAGGCAACTTACATACAGAAGGAAGGGTTTACTTAAGGCTAAATTTCCAGAGCTAAATAGGAGTCCATCACTATCATATGGGGAAGTGTGACAGCTAGCAGGCATGGTGAGTACAGCTGGAAAGTAAGAGCTAAAGGCTCACACCTCAAACTACAAACAGGAAGCTGAGAAGGGGAACTGGAAATGCCTGAGTCTTTTGAAACCTAAGAGCCCACCCCCAGTAACATACTTCCTGTAGCAAAGCTACAACTTCTAATCATACACAAACAGCTTCCAAATACGTACCAATAATCAAAGGCCTGAGAGGCATTTTAATGAATCCAATGCTAAGTGGCAACTACTTGTAGGCTACCTAGTTAAAACCTATAGTCTCACAACTCAGGATTTTTATTTGTTCCAATAAAGTGGGTGCCTCTGTGGCTCAGGGCTGTCCCCTTGTAGACCTTACAACTTCTCTGTTGCAGGAAAGGTGACCACGTGCCTCTCAGTGGAAAACCTTTACTCTGCATCACAAGATAAAGTCTTGGCTCTCTCTCTTTCCTAGAGACAAATTTGGAGATAAAATGCTCTTCTTCTGAATAATTGAACTAAATACAAGAGAAAAAAAATTAGCCAATCACAATCTCCTTGAGACTTCTCTATGTTTATAGATGTGATTGTTCATGTAGACGCATACAGCAGAGGGAACAAACATTAGCTGAACAAGAAAAAAATCTTTTTTTTAATTTTTAATTTTTTATTTCCTCAAGTTACATCTTAATCGCAATCCCCTCCCTACTTCCCCCTCTGGTCACACCCTCCCACCTACCCTCTTCCCCCTCAACATCCCCATCCACTTCCTTTTTTTTTTTTTAAGTTTAAGGTATATCTTTTTAAGCAAGCTGGACTGCATCCTGAAGCTGTATCTAGGGCAGCAAAGGCCTCTCTGGTTTGTAGAAAACCTGGTCAATTCATATCACATTTTAGCTCTTCACCAAATCTTCCATGCTCATTAATGATGTCATCCAGTTCTGTTGCAGTCCTACACTTAAGCCTTCTTCATAAACCACATAACTTGACTACACATTCCATTGCTGCCATCACTTGATCATGTCAGCACTACCATCTCAGTGGGTGAGATTTGGGTGTTTCTGTTGCTCTGTGATCATGTTCATCATATATTCCAAACCCATTTAATTTTAATTACATTTTTATTCTCTCTCTCTCATGTGTGTGCATTGAAAAAAATCTAGAAGACTTAAATCCAGTAACAGCCATGATTTTACTCTAATTTTAAAATTTGAGAGGTTTATTTTTTTTAATTTTATTTGCTTCTTTGTAATGCTCGGAATTGAATGGAGGCCCCACCTGTGCTAGGCAACCAAATGTTCTACCAATGAGTTGCATTCAAAGACCTGAATCATCTTTCAATGACCTTAGGGTGCTGGATGAGATTTGGTTTCACTATACACTAAAATTCACTTTATTTAGTTTTTTAATATAAAATTTAGTCTTCTAAAATTTTGTATTTAGTTTTAAAATTTCTGTCTCTATATATGTGCCTTCTTGTTTACATGTGAACCAAGTGTGTTCGGTGCCTGAAACAGCCAGAAAATGGATTCAGATACTCTGAAGCCTGAATTATAAGAAGCTATGAACTTCCTGATGTAGATGCTGGGAACAACACTTGGGTCCTCTGCCCCATCAATGTGGCTCTCTTAACCTTTGAGCCATCTCCCCAGACAAAAATGTAGCCTTTCCTTACAATTAGCTAATGATTAATGTAATTGTTAGTGCCCAACTACTCTTATGGATGTTTAGAGGGATAAAAATAGGCCAAGATAAATGGTAATTAGGCTCTGGACCTGCAATGTCCCAACCTTTCCACCATCATTGAATGTCTTACTAGTTAATCAGCCTTGCAGAAGGGGCAATGGAAGATACAGCTCCCTTCCAGGAATGTTTGTCAGCCCTTCGTTGTCATAATGGATATCTAAGATATTTAGTTTGTAAGTAACATTTACTTTTGGTTCACTGGTTTGGAGGGATCATTTCCTTGTTAGGAATTCTATTTGGAAATGAAAGAACGTTTTTTGGGATTGGGGTTTGTCCTAATATTGTTCAGTTATCAAGTTGGCCCAGTCTAGAGTCATCTGGAGATCTTTCAATTGTGAGATCACCTACATCACATTGGCCTGGGAGTGAATGTCTTTACTCATAGTTGATATGGGAGAACCCAGCCTATGGTGGATGATAGCATCCTAGTCAAGTAGGCCTGGTCTCCAGAATCTAGCTAAGCATGAACCGGAGAGTGAACCAGAGAAGAAGCCAGCCAACAGTGTCCCTCCTTGTCTTCTGCTTTGGTTCCTCCTTCATGAAGTTCCTGGTCTGACTTCCTTCAATGGACTGTGGAAGACAACAATGGATTTATTATGACCTGGGAGTATAAGCCAAATAAATAATGTTCTTCTCTAAATTGCTCTGGGTCAGAGTGTTTTCTCATGGCAACAGAAAGGAAAATAAAATAAGCTTCAAGGGAGACACTGAGGCAGACTGTGGTAAAAAGTTTATTAGAAGAGTTATTGTTATAATGGAGAGACCGGCAAACAGAAGCATGTCAGGGGCTCTGAGGAGGGTTTGGGCCCATGAGGCAGAGAGGTGAGGTCTCTTCTTATAGTACTCAGACAAAGAGGGGATGTTCTACATCATGAGTCTCCAGCCAGGCTCTGCTGACTCATGTTTGGCACAGTGATAGGAGTGAATTGTAGAAAAGGATGCTGGACTATGAAAATACGTTGTCTCTTAACAACTTGATTACTGAGTAGCTTAGAGAATATCTGTGATAGACTGTCTTAGTAGCTAACAAGGTGACATGCATGCATGACTAGGAGTTTGTTTTTCTTAACTATCCTAAACAGTTTAAGACGGTTGGTATCAAGAGGCCAGAACTTCACATTTCATTTTTAAGTATCTCTAAGTACGATACCATTAGGAAGCGTTACCTTAAATTTTGCATCAATATACAAAGATCTATTCAAATGTGGCTAAATATACTCTTAATTTTGTATCAATATACAAAGATCAATGCCTATGTGGCCCAATACAATCTTAATATTGCGTCCATATACAAGGGTCAATACCATTGTGGCCAACTATAATCTTAGTTTTGTATCAATATACAAAGATCAATACTGACGTAGACCAATACAATCTTATTTTTGCACAATAAACAATGGTCAATACCACTTTAGCCAAATATACTATTAATTTTGTATCAATATACAAGGGTATAAGGGCATATTCAATAATGTGTCCTTTCTTCTTGATCCTTCCTGTGCTGTGTCTCGATTTTTCTCTCGTCCGTGCATTCCTACATAGGAGATAAAGAAGGATACAGAAAAGGGAAAGAAGGAATACCCTAGGTCTAACCTCCAAAACCCATTAAACAGGACCATTTAACAACTTGTAATCTCTTCCCCTAAATAATAGTGTTTTCAGTTGTCCTTCAAATAACCGAAAAAGGGGGGGGGGGCGGAGAAACACCCTCCTCACCCTCTGGGTATGGGACGTCGCTCTCTTAAAATGACTTCCTGCTGATTTGGGTCGTAGTAAACCTGTTTGGGGCCCAAACCAAAATGGAAAAATGGTTAAAAATGTTTATACAATCCTTTTATGTTCAGTCCTTCTGTTCTCAGCTGTTTAGATGTCCTAAGGAGTTTGTAGGCAGAAGCTGAACTTCCAGGCTTTACTGAGGTTCTGGCTGGGGCATTGTGTAGGGCTGAACAGTCTTAGCGATATTGAGTTGTTGTGGTTGTAGGCTTTTGATGGAGACATCTATTGAGGGAATCTGTCAGGCTGAATCATCTGGGTCACTCGTCTTCTTTTGGTGTCTGATTCTGATTTCTGCTGAGGTTTCCGCTGTCCAGTTGTCCCTGGGTTCCTTGAATGGATGCTTTGATTCTCCTGGAATGATAAGAACAGAGCCCTGCCCTATTCCTCACTCAGGGACTACTCAGTAATCAAGTTGTTAAGAGACAAGCAACATTTGCTTATCTGAATACAAGAGATAGATAGGGCATCTTCAAAAACCCCAAGAGATCTGCAGAATATGGCATTCAAAGATGTGGTCTTAAATTAAGATTTTTTTTTTTGATATCGTGACATATCAGCTCCTGACAGAACCCCCTATTCTACTCCAAGTAGAAGAAAAGCATCGAAGAATCTCCAATGTGAGATGGTTGAATTAGTGGCAAGCCTATTTCTTGACATGTAAAAACTCCTTGCTTCAACTGCAGACAGACAGCTGTCCAAAAAGGACAAAACTTGGTAGCAGGGAAGTCGACAGCCTAGCTCTGCCAAGACAGGGTAGGTTAGTCTTCACAATCCCTGCTCTACAATAAATGTCTGTCAGAGAAACAGGACCAAAAGGCTGAAGACTGATGCTGGAATGTATGGAGAGAAAATGGGAACTGTCCAGGTAGTCACTGGTTTGTCATTTCTTAGTATTGGAAGCTGCAGGCCCTGCACTTCCTATACAATCAGATATATTTATCCTTCTCAGCTCTCTGAGGTGGTTGAAGAATAGACAGCTTGAGTCTCATAGCTAAATTTTGAGTTGTTTAGGAATCAAGAGGGCGTTCTAGATCTAAGAAGATGGTTATAATAGTGATGCAAGTTAGTATGAAAACTAAGTCAGTTATAGAACTTTAAACTCATGGAGATGGTTAGAAGGTAGAAGGTTAAAGTCAGGGGCCAAATATGTATGAACTGGACATTGGGAAGGTACACTGGGCCATTTAACTCTCATAAATGTGGCATATTTAATTCTGCTGTTTTGTATAGAATTTACTGTTATAAGAGAAAGAACCATTTGTTGGAATGAAAAGAGAAGCTGTTGAGGGGGGGGAAGAGGGTGGAAGGGTGGGACAAGAAGGGGGAATAGGGAAGGGTTTGCGACTGAGATGTAACTTGAAAAAAATAAAGTACTTATTAAAAAAAAAGAAAGAAAAAAAGAAAATACGTTTTCATGGTAGCCCTGATATCTCTGGAAGCCTCGCAACCTGAGATCTATGAAGTTTCTTGGGTATGTGAGAACAGGGCCTGCCATTCTCCTAGGATCCCAGTCTCTGAGGTTAGGAAGGCATAGGCCAACTGTTTATAGGGTATGTGTCATTTGTTTATAGAATAGGACTTTGCACATGGTATGGCTTGGGCAACAGTCTGGTCTGGAGTCTAACAGTGAGACTATCAATTATTGTGACAACACAGGGTCTAGTAAAACCATCTACCAAGGGACCAGAGAGTGAAAGAGGGGAAGAGGAAGGAGCCAGACCCTTTTATCCACTTTAAGGTTACATACCGATGACTTAAACAACTCACTTTTGTCTCACCTATCCATTGTTCCAATACTTTCCAGGAACATTGAGGAGGAGCTGAGTCTTTAACACCTGGGATCATGCCACCTTCATGATCCAAACTGTCAGAGACAACTATAGACAGAGGATGGTATCTTTTGTGAAAGGACCAAAGCTGTGAGCTCAGCCTCTGAGATCTGTCTTTTATACCCCCAAGTATTCTCAGAACTATAGATCCAGCCAAGAGCTCAAATACTGAGGAGAAAGGATAGTTAGGGAAGAGCTAATTTGCATTTCTTTACCTCCCACATCTTCTACATTTCCCAGTTTACTGTTTATCACATATAATAACATATATTTTTGTGATTTAGAATCATATATACTTTGAAAAAAACTTTTTATTCATTTAGTCTCTTACACAAATGAATAACTTTGTTCCATCCTGAGAACAACCAAAAATGCCAAAGAACAGGTATTACCTGGGTGCATGAATAAGAAAAGTCTAGAATTCTGAGATGTCATTTTCTTCACAGGATTTCTCAGTTCTCAAAGGCCAACTTGGGAGGCTAAACTTCAGCTTACTAAATTTGTAATTGTATGAGTGGTATATTTTTATGGCACTTTAATTACTCATTTGCATGATGATAGTAGTATTTCATTTTCCTTTTCACATTATAAATGAGAGAGAATATGAAGCATAAGGTGGAATTAGCATGTTGATGAAGTTCAAAGTCCAGGAATGACATAGTTTTACTTTGAATGAGGACTGTGGGGTGAGCATGTGTGTGAATGCAGATGTGCACATATGTAGGTACATATATGTGCACATACATATACACTTGTGGTTAGGGTTGGGTATGTTCAGGTTCTTGGCCTCTTCTTCAACTAACTGGAGCCAAAACTCACAGTCATTTACAAAAAATAACATGGAATCTATTCAAAGGAAAGTAATAGAGAAGATCAGGATAGACTGAAAGGAGAAGTGGCTGCCTGAAAGGAGATACTCAGGGCCCAATTATTGTTAGAGGCTTCATTTTATGGAATTCAAGAGAAGCAGTATTCATTTGTTAAAGAGAATGGTGAGGATGGTTCTTTGTTTTGGTTGAAAGATTAGGTGTTGCAGTCATTTTTCTTACTGTACGTGGCCCTTTCCAGATGCATCGGACTTTAATCATACATATGCCCAATTATGCATTGGCATAGAATAGGAAATTGGGGATTATCCAAAAGGGTACTTGGAGAGCAGTTTACCTTAAAATGTTGCACTCCAAACCAGTTCAGATAGTATTGACATTTCCAATCTTTGTACCTACACATATTGGGAATTGGTTTGGGTAGAAACCATCTACAGTTGATTGTTCTTAGGGGAGGAGAAACTTGTCACATTGTCCAGGAGGGGTCATAAATGTCTGGTGCATATGGAGTCTGAGGTTGCTAGGTTCATTGTTCAGAGATGAGCATATGTGCACAGTACCTGCAGGTTATAGAGCTAGGATAGTATGTATACATTAGTTGGCGGGGAGAGGGGATCATCCAAACCCAGCAGTCCCAGGATGTTAATCTAGTCCATATGCTGACTAGATTCATCTGTATACTTAATCAGCCAGCCTTTTGAAGCTGTATAAAAAAGTCAGCAAGAGAAATGGAAGATGGATAGAAAGGGAGGGGGGAAGAGGATAAAGAGAACTGTAGAGTTAGCATATTGAGTTTATAAAACATAAAATGACCCACTTCAGCAGAGGAGAAAAATAAGAGTTTTATCAACTGCATCAGAGAGAACAAGCAAATCAAATGGTCAATTGAGTAGTTGTTATCAAGACCAGCTTAACTCCTCTTCCAGTTTTATTGTTGCATTTACAGATTTAGAGCATTCAGTGCTGTGGTAAACAGATTACGAAAAAGAAGGCAATTAAGTGGCTAGCTTCTATAGTAGCATTTTATGTTAACAGCATCCTTAAAATAAATGTTATCATATCCCAGCTTTGCCAGGAATTAATTGCAGCCTTTTCAAAATAGCTCGTTTCAGTAATTTCACACAATGAAATTCACTTTGGAGTAAGTGGGGAGACCACAGGGTGAGGCGTCTCTGACCTCAGCTTCAAAATACATCTAGGCCTTGAGGACACAGAGTGAAGGAGGGAGCCAGCATCCTTCTTCCAAGCAGTTCCCACCATTGGAGCTGATTCAGTCATCAAGTGAGAAAGCACTGATTACATATACACACACTGATCCAAAATCATATACCATGCTCTTTATAAGGAAACCAAAATACATCATGGATACAAACAAAAATCTCCAAGCAAAATCATTAAGATTAAAAACTAGTTTGCTAAGGATTTAAACAAGTCTAATGATATAATATAAAAGCCAAATTAGATCATCTAAAATAAACAAGATCTGAAAGAACCTTACCTCTGTTATTGGAAGTGTAAAATTGCATCAAAGAGGAGTCATAATAAAAAAAATTAATTGAAAACCAGGGAGATGGTGGTTAAAGAGAAGTATATTGACAACTAGTAACAAAATACAGTGGCTGATCAGGAATAATGGGCACTTCAGTAATACATTTTTATATTTATTTGTTTGTTAAGTTCATTACAGGAGCAGGCATAATGACTTAGCAGTTAAGAGAACTGTCTCCTCTTGTAGTAGACCTAAATTTGATTTCCAACACCCACACACATGACCACCTAGAACCATCAGTAATACCCCTTCCCAAGGAACCAGATGCCCTCTTCTGTTTTTTGTGGGTACTGCATGCATGTGGTTCACAGAAATTCATGCAGAGAAAACATTCATATGTAAAATAACAATAAATAAATCTTAAAATTCAGTTGGACTAAAGGTGGCTACTTTGTATGTCTTTAATTTATTCAACAGAGATTAACCCTCTGGTATGGCCAGGGACAGATGTAATGAGTTACTTAAAAGAATTTGCTGTTCATTGGTATCACTCTTGTTCAACTCTTGTTTGGACAGTCATGCTGTTGAGGCTTTGGGTTTAGCTTCTGAAAACTGGATGGGGGAGAAGACGACAAGGCCTCAACCCTGCACCAAGAATTACAGGCAACTGCGTAAATCTGAGAATAGAGGTGACAAAATGGTCATACATGAAAACAAATATACTGATAGCATTGTATAGACTTAGTAGATTATATTTAGAAAAATATATGTGTATTTATATATTAATAGATTATTATATTTAGAAATATATACACTCACATATATAGGCATGCAATAACAATTAGTGAAAAAGGAGGCCATCCGTTTGAAGGAGGGTAGGGAATAAATGGGGGGAGGAAAGGGAAGGAGAAATGAAGTTAAGTTATAATCTCAAATACAAACTAAAGTAGCATTTTCTAGTTGTTTTGGAGTTCACAATATAGGAAAACCCAAAATACCGCATGGGTAAACAACATGTGCATGCTTGTCATTTATGTCTTTTCTTTATTTTGGTGTGGGTGTGGAGATCTATGGGACAGATGTGTATATGTGTGTATATAATGCACAGGCACACATGTGCTATCCCATGTGTGTGGAGGTCAGTGAATAACCTCAGGTGCCCATCCTTACCTTCTGCTTACTGAGGCAGGGTCTCTCACTTTTCCTGTTCTCTGGTGCATACACCAAGCTAACTTGTCCTTGAACTTCCAGAGATTTTCCAGTTTGTGCCTCTGGTCTTGTTTACGAGCATTGTGTTTGAAGATATAGTCTACCATATACATACAGTTCTGGAGATTCAAACTCAGGTCCTTGCAATTATATAGCAAGTGCTTTTCTCCCTGAGCCCTCCCCCTAATCCATACTTGGCATTTTCTTTTATGCTACTTAAAATCAGCCCATCCTACTTTTCTCTCCTGGCTCTAATGAAGTGACTAGTTTTTTTTTCCTGATCTCTATGTATCATCTTCAAGTGCAACTTGGCAGTGGCTCCTTGAATTCCCCCATGGGCCCTCTAAGAATTTATATCTGCCCCCAGACAAACTGACCTGCACTTCAACGTAGACTACCTATAGGTATGGGGAATAACACCTGTGATCACTCATAAATCAGTAGGGGATTGTAGCTGATGGAAAGTCTAGTGTGCATTACACTGGGGTTATTGGAAGTCACCCTGGGAACAGGGGCCCCCTGCAGTGATGACTAACCTGATAAAGTAGCAATAGTGTGCTTTACATTCTTCTGCTTCTCAATGAGTGTCTGTCATTCTGTGGATGAAATTCAAGTTCCAGGGAATGTGCATGTCACTCAGGGTCACCCCATAGGGCATAGTACTTATCTTTAATGTCCTTGGTCAGAGCAAAGAAAACTAAAAAATATAGTCTTACCTCTCCTCCCCTCTCCCTCCCTCCCTCCCTCCTTCCCTCTCTCCCTCCCTCCCCCCCCCACTCTGTGTGTGTGTGTGTGTGTGTGTGTGTGTGTGTTTACATGGATGGGTGTGGAGGCCAGAGATTGACATAAAGTGTCATCGTCTATCACTCTCCACCTTTGTTTTTGAGACAGGATTGATCAGTGAACCTGATGCTCAATGATTTGTCTAGGTAGGCTAGCCAGTGACCCTGGCCAAGCATACTCCTTTCTCTATCATCACTATCTGTCACTGAGGTTAGGGATGTGTACCACCATGCCCAGTTCTTATGTGGGCACTGAAGATTTGAACTCATAGCCTCAGGATTACAAGGCAGGTATTTTCCTCAGAGAGACATCCCTACAGCTTTTCCCACTTCTTCTAAAATCTGTCTTCCAGGCCAGTGATTTCAAAACATCTGTACTTCTCCTGATGTGATACTGTGATCATTATATAACCTCTCCAAATAAATGACTATGACAGAAAGATATTCCCATGGGTGTACTACTGATTCAAAGATGTTAATCTCTAATGCTAGAATTCCAAAATTTTTATTCCTGAAGGAGGTCAGACCTTTCCTAAAACAATAATCACATAGGTGGCTACTCAGACACATCTAGACAGCTGTCAGAAAACATCACTGGTAATAGTAATTAAGATCAACTTCTATTCTTGAGTTACCTTCAAGTATCCTCACAGACCATTTTATAGAGCTCTCATATTTTAGGGGAAAATTGAAAAAAAAAGAGTATTTCAGGTTATTTTCTTACTGAGCCAGGAATTATACTGGCATGCCAATGAGACTTGAACAGTAAGGAGCTATTCTCATTAGTATTCCCTGTCCTCAAAATATGGGTAAGCCGATAAACTTGCTCTCCAGCCATCAACCTTGTGGAAGTTGTACATCAGCTTGGTTTCTTCTTGGTATCTCTCCATCTTCCAGTTAGCAATCTCTGGAGAAGGTAGAGATAGATTCCCTACTGCTCTGCAAATATTTGTTAAAGATTTATTTTCTTTGTTTCTTTATTTATTCATGCGCATGTTATGTATGAGAGTGTATTCACATGTGTGCCAACCTGAGCACATTGTAGACATGGCTGTGTTTGGCCCTTAACAATCGTGGCAGGAGGCAGGCTCTGTTGTGAGCCCTACTTTATAAGAGAGGAATCATGTATTCATCAACTTCCCAAGGCCATTGCTGGATAAGGGAAAGCCTGAAGCAACCAGGCAGGTGGATCTTAAAGCTGTATTCTCAATTTCTTAATTCTCCTGAATCTTCAGTTGTATTCTATATCTCCTTGGGTGTTGGTTTAAAGATTCACTGATACCTTTACAGAATCCACATATTTATCAGTGGATGTTAACTGACAAGTTCTCTCTCCATCCACCCTAGTTACAGGATATTGAAGAATATAAGCAAGCAAATTGTTTACTCACCCTCCCTCCTTTCCTTGAATCACACTTTTGTGTATTATGAGATTCAAATGGTTAATGCAAGTAGAGAATGCATTGCTCACATAACAGAGGCTATGCAGTAAGACAAGCTTTGTCCAGTTCTGAGGTGACACATGTCAGCCCCTGCTTTCACTGTGGTAGGCAGCCCTCTGTCTGTCCTCATATAAGCTATGACAGCATGTCAGCCCTGCCCCGCCTCTCCATCTCCAGCATGAGAAGGACTCTTTCCTGGGAGTCAGAGGAAAGCCTGTGAAGACAGAGTTTTAGACACCATCTTCTTGCTGTGGATCACAGAAAGGAGAGTTCCTTAGACTAGAACATCTAAAACAGGTCTCAGCTTAGGAGCTTTTACCTCCAAATTCCAACATGTGTTCCCAAAAGTGCTCACTGAGGAGCTGGAGAGATGGCTCAGTTAGTAAACTATTTGTTTTACAAGTGTTGAGGAACTGATTACAACCCCTGAAACCATGTTTAAAAGTAAACGAACAAAACAGCAACAATACCAAAACAAAGCAAAAAACCCAAGCTTGATGGCAATGATTGCAATACTAGCACAGGGACGCAAAGAAGCAGGGGCAGGAAGATCTCAGGGGCTCACTGGCCCACCAACTTAGTCTCGCTGGTGTGTGTCAGACCAGTGAGAAACCTGACTCTGATTAGTTAATTATAAGACTATCTGAGGAACAATATCCAAGTTTGTTCTCTGGCCTCCACACATACATATACCTTCACATAAATACAACTGAGGACGCACACACACACACGCACACACACACACACACACACACACACACTGTTCTGGGAGCTTAATCTAGAAACTGTTTATAGGTCCCTGGGAGCTCAGTGATGAACAGAATGGATCCTTGACAGCTGACATGTAGAACAGAGCTAAAGTATTCATAGTTGGCTTGAAATTCAAGAAGGAATTCACTTTACTAATAACAGGTTTAAAGTCTAGCTTTTTCCATACAGATCTATAAATATTACTTCAAACTCTAATGAAAATATGCTTTTAGGGAATAGTCTAAATTTTACATCTGGTATCAAAGAAAAAGTAGAAGGAGATAACCCCATTTTCTCTGCCTAGACTGGAGGACAGTAAGCATGCTTTTAAAATGATAAAACAGTAGTTTCTTTCAGCCAGCCATGGACCCCCACTTCGTGATTCATTTGCCTCTTGCCTTCCTTCCCATGCCCTGAGACCACATAGCTTCTATCTGCCGAAAGAGCTTCAGCACACAAATTGCTCTTTTCCTCCTTCTTTGCCACAATACTTATATTCTTACAGAGAAGCAGCTCCAGCTACATAGTAAAGAGGAGATATGCTGGTAGAACCCTTCTCTGGGTCAATGATTGTGCAGTTTAGAGTGCTTGCTACTCTTACAGAGGATATGGGCTGTGGTTCTTACTACCACTGTTGCAAGGATAACCATTACCTTTAACACCAGCTCCAGGGGATCTATTGCCCTGTTCTAGTCTCTATATGCACTGGCACTCACATGCACAAGCCCACATGCGTGCATGTAATTAAATATAAAATAAATCTTTTGAAAAGAAGCACTTGCTCTTCTGGAAATGGCAGTGTTTGAAAAGTCCTGCTTCGTTTATATTTGCTTGATAATTCTCAAGCCTGTGTTTGGAGCATCATTCTGGCTTAGAAGGGCACATGTTTTCAAGGACTCCTAAAAATGCATCCTGTGCGCCTTCTAGGGTAGAAGGATAAAGAATTCAGAAACTCTGCTCTGCTCCAGTGGTTTTCAGGAGGGCAGGAGGAAGGTGTCACCCAGATGAGGCAGCGTGCTGAAACCAAGCCAGGCGTCTTTGGTAAAGACCAGTGGCAGTACTGGGGTGTAATCACGTTCTAATACACTCAGTGCACACATGCTTCCTATCTTCCAGATTCTCCATCTAATTATCTTAAATCATGTTCAAATACACTCAGTGCACACATGATTCCTATCTTCCAGATTCTCCATTGAATTATCTTAAAGCATGATTGAGGATTTATAAAAGTCCATGTATTTTCAAACAGGGAAATGTCTTGATAGAAGTTCATTTTTAAAGTAACACACTTCAGCCTTAAACTTTGATCTGGGCTCCAGTAAGTTACTGTAAAAATAAATAAATAAACAAATAAAAGAAGTCAAACAGGCACAGAGGCTACAGATGAGGAATTTTGTTGCATCTTTTTATACACATTCATAATGTACTTTCTGACACTCCTCCCCTATTACTGTTTCTTATGTTCCCTTAAGCCCCAATACATCTTTAGTAGTCCCAATTTTTCATATTATTTAATCACGTTTTTACTTTTTAAGTTGGTTGTGCAAATGAATGCTGTGTGTGTGTGTGTGTGTGTGTGTGTGTGTGTGTGTGTGTGTTGAGATCAGAGACAACTTGTTATCATTGGGTCTTTCCTTTCACAATTCAGGTCCCCAGGGATTGAACCAAGGTAGGTAGTCAGGTTTGGGAATAAGCACTTTTGCCTACTGATGTGTCTTACAACCGCTAGACCCAATTTTTTCATCATGACTTTTCCGTTATGAATATCTGCCTATGAGAGATAACGTGCCACACCTATCGTTGTAAGAAAGGACTTCATTGCTTAGTTCAGGCTGACTTGGACTCCTCCTGTCTTATCGTTTGCACGGCTGGGATTGAAGGCATGGGCCACCTCTCATGGCTCTGTCTTGATAGTCTGACAGCTGGGGAGCCAGTCACAAGCTTTTCTTTGTGTGCTTAAGTGACTGCACACCTGTGCCTGTGAGGTTTCAAGAGAAGAAACACTCCCTTACAACTTAACATGCGTGCTGCACCAATGAGGGTTTCTGGCTTTGCTGTGGTCTTTTGGAGTACTTTAGTGGATCTCCAGAAGAGTGTTAAAAATCTGCTTTGTAAAGCTTTATTCATCCTCTAAAATTATCTTAATTCATTACCTATGATAGTTTAATTGAGTGCAGGATATAAAGCTAATTTATTTCACATTTTTGCTTCTAATAGGTTTCAGTTTCTTTATTGAAAAAGTAATTACTGAATTCTGATACAATAACTGGAAATGGCTTTTTCTCTAATAACATGTATTATCATGTCATGATCACCAAAAATATTACATTGTACCTCAACTTTGGCTTTCTGGAAATGAGTTTAAAATTGTTAGAATTGTTCATTGGTTACTTGCCCTTCTTATTTATTCATTTTTAAAAATATTTTTGTTCATATTTATTGAAAGAAAAGTATAAAATTAGAGAAAGAAAAGTAAATACAATTTTAACACAAAATAGGAATTATTAGCATGAGGTGAAAAGTCCTCCTTATGTATTTCAGATGTGCATAAATATGCATAAAGTACATCTTATCAGTATGCTGATATTATACTGGTTTCCATTGTTTTTTGTTAAAGTAATTAACGAAATTATTACCAATATTTATATTATAGTTATTTGGCCAACAGAGTTATCCCTTTGCCCACTTATGAATAATCACATAGATACACCTGATGGATCTTAACAAGCCTTAGCCTGGATTGAGCAATCTTAACCCGTCTAAAGGATCTTTTAATTTTATTCCTAAATAAAACCCCATAACATATACATACGTCTCCTGGGTTGTATTCTCCACACTGTGGTGTTGTTCCAGGCCATGTGGAATGATGTTCTTTTCTCAGACCCTTGGTGTATCTTCTTCCTCCTCCTCCCAGTGCTTCCTCTCTGTTCTAAAAGCCCGCCAACCTTTCTTCCATCTACCTCTCTTCTTCCTAATGAAGGCTCCAGCAGTTTATTCAACCAATCAACTTCAATTTAGGTAAAGCCAGGTTCATGTAATAAAAACAGGCATATGTGACATGTCCTCATCTGTGTGGCAACCACATCCTGGGCCAGTAATTAGCAATAAAATACAAGCAGGTTTCAGATCATCCCAACTGTTTTTTTGTACTATAATTTATCAAATCAAACAGTTTAAACAAAAGTGATTATTTTTAAGTCATGGACAATCAAAATCTTTGCTTATTTCAATACATTTCAAAGTAATAACAGAGATTTCCATCAGATATTTATCTTGCTTTTAATTCTCAATATATTCAGAAATGCCATGATCCATCCTATGTTTATATAAGATAGATATAGTAATTATATTTTTACATTTGTCTAATAGTTACTTTACTCAATTTTTGCCAAAATGTCCTGAATCAATGTTATTTAATAATTTCTTTAGGATAAATTCTCAATAGTTAGAAAACAGCACAGCACGCATGTCTCTTGTGAGTGTGTATGTAAGTGTGTGTATGTGTGTGTATATGTTGGTGTGTGTGTGAGTGTGTGAGTATGGATGTGTGTGAATGTATGTGTGAGTGTGTGTGTCTGGTCAGAGCCTACACATGCTCTTTTTCCTATCACTTTCTATCTGATTTTTTGAGAGAGCATCTCTCCTTGAAACTAAAGCTCAGCAATACATCTAGACTAATGGACTAATGGGCCGAGGAACCCCAGAGATCCTCATGTTCTCACATCCCCAGCTCTGAGACGATGAGCAGATGCCGCCGTACCTGGAATTTTAATGCGTTCTGGGGTCAAGTCTGGTCATCATGTTTATACAGCAGTTTGCCAACATTGCCACCTTCTCGGTTCCTAGCCAGAATGTCTTGAACATATATTTGTAGATTTTTCATAAACTTAATTATGTATGGGGTTTCTTAGTTTTTCATCAATACTAAATATTGTTTAGTTAGGTTTAAATACTCTTGACTTCTCAATTAAGAGGACAAAGCACTTTCTATGATGTTCTCTGTCCCACTCTTAGTCTTCATTATTCCATGTCACAGTCCCTTTTCAGAGACTGCCATGTGCCTAAGCACCTTGTTTCATAAGCTAAGGTTTCTGAACATTGCTATCCTTGAGGCTAAGGAAGTACATTAAGAAGGTGGCACAGCAGACAATGGTGTGAGAGGGATTCACCATTTCATCAGCACACATTTGAGCACACCTGAGATCATCCAGCCTACCCCAGGCCTTGCCTACCCGTGAGACCTTCTTGAGAACAGAGTCTTCTGATAAAGTCATATAGGCATCAGGTTTAAGATTCATTATATTGGGGAGCAGAGACTCAATAGTTAAGAGCATTTGTTGCTCTTCCAGAATACCCACTTCACTTCCCAGCACCCATACTGGGTGACTCACAGTTACCTTTAACTCCAATTCCAGAAGACAAAATGGCCTTTTATGATCACACCTGATTTAGGCAGTGCTTGGAATAGAACCCAGATCAGCATATGTGCAAGGAAAGAACTGTATGAGTTGAGCCACACACACTCCCAAATGATGTTCTTGACTTCAATAAATGAAACAGTACAGGCCAAGGGCCAAACTTGGTGTCTTGTGCTTGCTACCTAGACAATTCACCTAAACTATTACTTCCATTGATAAGACAAGTCATCCTTGTCTTTTTTTTTTTTTCAAGTAATAGGTTCAAAGTAAATTATACAAAGACTAGATAAATGGCTCACTGGTTAAGAATGCTTGCTGCATTTCCAGAGGATTTAAGTTCAGGTGCTAGCACCCATGTCAGGGGACGCACAACTGCCTGTTCCTCCAGCTGTATGGGGATCTGACACCCTATCTGGCCTCTGCTCTCATGTACACATGAACAGAAACACACACATACATGCATACACTAAAATTAAAAAGATTTAGAATCAGTAACAAAAATTAGAAATTGCACATCAGAGAACAGTGATGTGCTGATTAGGGTGTGGTATTGACCATATAAAGCTACCATAATTATGAAAAAAAGTTGAAAGGAATAAGTAGCCACTTTTAAAAGCTCAGCAATAGAATATCCACATCAGCAGTTAGTGGATATGCTTACAATTAAAGCCATGGACTGGAATTCTTGATGATTCAGCTTTTGCAAATTGAAGGAATAATAAATACCACAGAAAGGAATGTGGTTACTGTTTCAAAGATGCCTAGGAACAAACATCTAATTTTCATGTTATGCTTGTTTAATTAGGTAATTTACTGTAACATATATTTATCAGACAAAAGTATAGATCTGATGAGGCTCTTTCCCTCCTCGTATCACTTTATGAGTATTAATTTCTTCAGCACAAAGACTTGCTGATTTTCCTCTCACAATGGCAGTGATTGAAAGTTCCAGACAAAAGATGTATGTGTGAATGTAGAATTTAAGAAAGGATAAAAGGGAACTTTTAAAGGAAGAGTGAAGTCTGAAAAGTAGAGTCCCAAAAAATACTGTTCCTAGAACAGCAGAGCAGCCAGTCCTGACATGAAGGGGATCAGAGCTCCTTTGTGGACTCATGCTAAACACCACAGCCATTTTGTACATGTGACCCAACTCTTTGGGACTCCTCTAACTCTGAATAGAGAACACAGGATCAGGAATAAATCTAAAAGTCAGTGGAGAAATTCATCAACTCACTATATCATACTGTGTTCTGGGCACAGGCTGTGGAAGCAGGCCATCTTCTGTCTATGGCTTTGATCAAATTAACTGACTGTATACTCCTTTTGTCTGACTTTTCACGGGAAGAGGTGAACAAATGTCTGTTCAGCCTTGATAAGATACCAATGGTAGCCAAAGGAATGGCTCCACCCAGAGGAAGTGAGCACTACTTTGGTGTCTACCACCATTCATTCTTCAGCAACTCTGAGTTTTGTTTTTTACATTTAGATTTCTAATGAATTTTGAAGATTTTTTTTATTCTATCCAAGAACACATAAGAACCAAGACTCCAATTCTCCTGAATGTTCTCAGAATTATTCATCTTTGAGGAAAAGTAGATGGCTTTAGAATAGGGAATAGGTAGTTTTGTGTGTGTGTGTGTGTGTGTGTGTGTGTGTGTGTGTGTGTGTGTTGTTTGTATGTATGTGTATGTGTGTGTTTCTGTGAGTACGTTATGTGGTGGTTGTATGTGTGTGAAAGAGAGAGATGGAGAGAGGGTTGGCGACACGTGTACATGTGGCAGATTGTACTTGTGGGTGGCAGAGGACAGTCTTGAGTAAGTTTCTTTCCTCCCCTTCCACAGTATCTTTTTTTCTCACTGTGCACTCTAGTCTAGCTAGCTTGTAAATGAACATCTAGGAAATCTCCTGTCTCTGGCCTTAGTGGGAGTATAGACATGGGCTACTAAATCTGGCATCTGGTTTTTCCTGGCTTTTAAGGTTTCAAACTTAGATATTCACGCTTGCTTTACAAGAAGTTTACACACTGATTCATCCTTTCAGCGATACCAGTGAATACAGCCAGAAGTAAGTAGAAATAGACAGACAATATTTTAGTGGGTGATATTTTATAACCCATACACAACATTTATTTAGATAGTAATGATGAGTATATTTAGTGGTAAAATACAAAAGGTAAAAATTATTGTCTTAAAAGTTACAAAGCAATTCCTATGATAAAATCCTTAACATCTGAGTATTCTAAAATAGCACTTTACATATTAAGTTCAAATTTCCTGTTTCACCTAGCATTTGATAGCATCCTGATGTGTTTTCAGGTTGTCATGCAATATGCGTGTTAGGAAAAGAAATTAATAATTTTGAGTTAACATAAACTTATTCCCTTGGCCTTTTGCCTTTCCTCTTGGTGTATGGTTTTCATCATAAACTATGAAAGAAGAACTATTATTAACAAAAGAATATCATAAATGAGCATATGTTGATCTGATCTTTAGACTGCTACATCAGTGAATGAATGTACCTGGCCTGGGGCACCATTTGCACTTGTGACTAGATATTGCAGGAAGGCCTGCTTAGGTCATGATTAGGGAAAATGAAGTGCATGTGATTATTACTTTATTGCATAACTTAACTGTCTTTCTGAAGTATGCCTGCTTTGAAGAGAAGAAGGATTCGTTTGATTAAAATTCAACCAGATTTCTTTATAGGATTTCTCATTTAAACATTAAAGCAGAAGTCCCCCAAAGAAGAATTAGGTAGAAATGTTGGTCACAAAGAATTAACATAGCAAACTTGAAACATTTGCCCTCAAGTTACTTGCAAGAATGACTCAAGACTATTACCTGCAAATATGTAACCACAGAAGGTTCTTGAAATTTCCTATATGGCCAGTTTAATGTGTCTCAACAGGTAAAGAACATAATGTGTTTTAGAATAAACACCTATTTTACTTCTGGTAGTATAGAAACTTTCTAAGTACAAGTTCAGATATCTGGGGATGATGAAAGGTGTCTACATTACTCTGTACAAAAAGTATTCTGGAGTACTTAGTCTCTAATGTGCTTTGGGACATAACATTTCATACAGAGTTGTTACAACTGATTGCTGTAAGAACTACATGCATTGTGAGTGGCCAGTTGGGAGAAGGACTTTTAAAAACTTATTCCTACTTCCTGTGGATGGCAAACCATGTTTTTTTTCTTCTTTTGATTTTTGTGTGGTTTAGCTTTTGGTTTGAATGACAAACACCCATCTGTTACTGGAAGCTTCATCCCCAGGGTGGTGGTGAGAAGGTTTATAGACCCTTTAAGAGGCACAAATAAGTTGAATGTCTTTGGGTCACTGTTATAATGTTACAGAAGCATTGTGAAGCCCATAGAACAGGACCTGAGGACCTGGATTACTGGAGATGATCACCAAATATCGACCTAGGAAAGGCCCTATGGGATGGTCTGGGAACTCTTTACTGAAATGGGACAAGCTTTCTCCAGGGGTCCCATGGAAGCTAGCCAGCCAACATGCTGACACTGGCCTTGTGTCCCAAAGCCTGTCCATCTTTTTCTTATCAGGTCTGCTTTGGTGTCTCATACCCACATGTAAATATCTTTGCCTCTCATCCTGAGTCCTGACTTCACTGCCTTAGCCCTAGTATTCCCTTTTAAGTCTACCATCCATTCACCTGTAATAGATTGTCAGTACTTAAAGTTTTCACAGTGAGCCCCCTTTTCATTACTGTCTACTATAAGCTAGCTCCTGTCTTGGAATCTTGGACTCTAGCCTACAACATTGTAAGCTGAATATATTTTCTTTCTTCATAAAGTAGACAGCCCTGGGTAGTTCATTAAAGTATTGAAAATAGATGAATGCATTTACGTCTCAGCCTCTTACTGTAAAGAATCATAGACATGAGTTCACCCCTATGCTGATTCTTGTGAGACCTGTTATAAAGTACTGAAATACTAATATATTGTCTGTGTGTTCACAAACTCACTTCAGGAACAACCACAAATCGATTTCCTATTGTTCTGAGTACTACAGATACATAGCATTTAAAAGAGAAAATGTCTCAGCTGAAACAAAATATTGCCTCAAAACTTTTTTTTTTGAGCAATATGCTGAATGTCTTGGGCTCATATTGCCTTTTTTGATACTTTAGAGATTACAAACCAAAAGTTTTAAAAACAATTCTAAAATACATTTTCAACTGATGCAAGTATAAAATGCATTGATACAGGTTTACACAAGGAGAGCTTGGGAACAATTTCATACTTCATTCCTTAGTGGTCATTTACTAGGATCTACACCTTAGTCTACAAATTCGACTAGATGGTTTTGCTACTTTTCAGTGCTTCAAATGGTTATGTTCAACCTTCTAGTAAGTTGAGAATGAATACACAGTATATTGTTTCTTTTTATTCTGATGTTGCTCATTCTACTAGCCTTTAGACAAAATGTATTTCAAAATCGTTTGGTAATTTAAAAATTTTGTTGCATGTGGTTGTGGGAGATTGGTATGTTTGCGCACCACAATGCCTATATAAAGGTCAGCAGACAGCTCCTTCTTCCATGTGGGTCTGGGATGGAACTCTGGTTTTCAATCTTGGTGACAGGCAGTTTTATCAACTGAACTATTTCACTTATGCACTGCTGATATATTTTTAAAATGTTTCTGTTGACCTGAAACCACTGTGATCTTTCCAACTTTGAGCTTTCATATGACATTTTACTTTCAAGCTTTGTAGAGGATGAAACTTTCATCCAAGGCTTTGTCTAACTTATCCATCACTGGTAATTCTAGCCATTGTTTGTCTGCAACTTTTGGTTCAGTCCCTGAGCCTTCATCAGTACATAATGCTCAGAGTTTTCCTTGCTTCTGTCATAGACATGGCTTTGAACAGGAGCCACCAACATCTGGCTTTAATGAAAGAAGGGGTGAGAGTTCACACTTGTTCTTACACAGGTTTCGTAGAAAGTCCAGGTTTAGAAAAGGAAAGAGTGTTATATCCCATTTTTCATGCTTGTTTATTTTCACCTTGATCCAAAAATAATTTTCTGATATGACAAGGGAGAACAGTGAGCAAAAGGGAGATCTGTGGAGTTTAGGTACAAAAAACATTTGGTTGTTGTAGACATTTGTCAAAATGATTTGTAAAAAGTATGGATCCAATGTAAAGGGTAAGAGCATCTTTGTCAACAGAGCATACTCTGTCTTCTACTGTATTCATCATTATCAAACAAAAGATCGTGAATTAGGACACCACATCTCCTTCCTAGTAATTCTGTCACCCCAGGGAGGAACCAGGTAAGCATGTTAGATGAGAATCCATAGGACAAATAATGTCTTTCTAAGTTCAATTTATAAATATAACCTTGATCTCAAGTCAAAATGATAGGTTTTTAAAGATGTATTTATTACTATTATGTGTGTGTTTGTGAGGACGTGTACGTGTTATGTCAGTGCGCATTCACACCAGAAAAGAGAGTCTGATTCCCAGGAACCTGGGTTACAGGCAGTTGCCAGCCACCAGACACAAGTGACGGGACTCAAACTCTGGCCCTCAGCAAGAACAACAAGTGCTCTTAACAGATAAGTCCCCCTCCAGTCTCAAGTTATACTTTTAAATTATGTTTGTATTGACACCACTAAACACTGTTTGCCTGGAAATGATAAGGATTGATGACAAGTCAAAGAAGGGTACACAACCTCATTGATCACTGTAGACATCTGTCACCAATTCTATGAGCAGCAGAGTCACAGACGACTCAGGTACCTGGAAAGGAAGGTGACAGTAGACAGAGTCCCAGGACTCCTGCTCACTTCAGGAATGAACCATTTTGTTTTTTCCCACTGCTGTTTATATATTGTTTGCTAACAACTAAAGGTGGTATTGCAAGCAGAGCTTGACCTAGCCATATCTTTACCCCTTATCTAACAGTCTTCCTTTTGCACTTCCTTGCTCTGGTGGCCTCATAAACCCTGGAGGACATTCCTTCCAGGCTTTATCTCATGTGTGCCTTCAGTTTTCTTCAGTCCAGGGACACATCTGGGTCAGGGTTTGCACCTGAGAACATAACTGCAGAGCATGTGGACCCCAGGACAAATAACCTGGAATCATGTTTTAGTCCATTTGTTCATTCTGTGATATTATCAGGGCATGTTATATACCTCCCTGCTACCTGTCCTTTACATGGCAGGTACTGCTTTGCAAAACTTTACATTTATTTGTCAGGACTTTTCCTAATATTTTTAATAGTAATATAAAAGGTAGCACTGTTAAAATGCAGAGCTTCTTCTCTTGAATACGAAAGCCTGTATCTAGTAGTCTCAGTGCACCTGTGTGGCATGAAAAACAACTTGTGCTCTTAATTGAGAATTTCCCCTCTGCATTAATCACTTCTATACTTGTTAATATACTATTCCGTGCCTACAATAGATATTTTGTGTATGAATTAGTCTGTGCTCTCTAGTGAAACAGAACTGCTGGAATATATGTTGCAAATAGGATTTATTAGGTTGGATTATATAATTTTGGTTGGAGAGTTCGACAGTGGCTATCTGCTTGCTGGAGATGCTGAGACCAAGTACAGCAGTGGTTTTCAACCTTCCTACTGCTGTGACCCTTTAGTACAGTTGCTCATGTTGTGGTGATCCCCAACCATAAAATTATTTTCGTTGCTACTTCATAATTGTAATTTTGCTACTGTTATGAATCGTGATGTGAATATCTGATATGGGGGATATCGGATATGTGATCCCCAAAGGCTCATGACCCACAGGTTGAGAACTGTTGAAGTTGATGCTTAGGATACAAAGTTGGATGTCTCAGCATTTTAAATCTGGCGAGGAAGGCTTGAGAGATTCCTGGAGAGCAGCTGGTCTTTGGTCCACATTGGAAGGCTGGAGATGCTGGCTTCTGATGTCAGTGACGGATGGCAGAGGCGGTACAGAAGACTCGCTCACAAGCAGGCAGTGAAAGGAGGCAGTCGAAAGGCAAAAGCTTTCCCCAAGGACTTATGTGCAATGAGCCATTGGTTGGAGATGCTGCTCACTTTGGTGGGGGCAGGGAGGTCTTCTCCCCTCAGCTAATCCCTCCCTGAAACATTTTGAGACACATTCAGGATTGTCTCTTAGTTCACTCCAGGTCCAGTCAAGCTGACAATGGTGTCCCCTCTTTGAGCTTCTTTTTTTTTTTTTGAAAATTTTTTCCTTTATTTTTTATTTCTTCAAGTTACATCTCAATCGCAGTCCCCTCCCTATTCCCCCTCCAGTCCCACCCTCCCACCCTCAACCCCCCATTCTCTTCCCTTTTTTTTTCTTTTAAGTTTAAGGTATATCTTATTTCCCCCTACAGTTTTCCCTTTCAGTCTAACAAATGGCTCTTTCTCTTATAATAATAAATACAATGCAGTACAACAGAGGTAATTAGGCCACAGTTATGAGGGTTATATGGCTTAACGTACATTCCCAATGACCAGTCCATATGTATTTGGTACCTGACTTTAACATTCTACTATCTAAACATCTCCATGAGTTTAAAGTTCTATATCTGACTCAACATTCATACTAATTGCAATACAATTTTAAAAGTATCTTCTTAGATGTATAACACTCTCTTGACTCCTAAACAACTCAAAATTTAATTATGAGACTCTATCTATCTGTTCTTCAACCACCTCAGAGACCTGAGAGGGATAAATATATCTGATTTTATAGGAAGTACAGGGTCTGCAGTTTCACAAACTAAAAAATGACATACCAGTGGCTGCCTGGACAGTTCCCATTTTCTCTCCATACATTATAGCATCGCTCTTCAGTTGTTTGGTCCCGCTTCTCTGACAGACATTGATTGTAGAGCAGGGGTTATGAAGGACTTACCTACCCTGTCTTGGCAGAGCTAGGCTGTCGACTTACCTACTTCCAGGTTTTGTCCTTTTTGGACAGCATTCTGTCTACAGTTGGAGCAAGAGGCTTTTCCTACCAAGAGATAGGCTTGCCACTAATTCAGTCATCTCCCACTAGAGATTCTTCGATGCTCATCTTCTACTTGGAGGAGAATAGGGGATGCTGTCAGGAGTTGATATGTCTTGATATAAAAAATCTAAAGTTATGAAAACATCTTTGAATGCCATATTCTGCAGATCTCTTGAGGTTTTTGAAGAGGCCCTATCTATCTCTTATATTAGGGTAAGCAGATGTTGCTTGTCTCTTAGCAGGTTTATTTCTGATTAGCTTAGCAAGTAACTATAATAGGCTGTCATAGTACCTAACTGAATGACCGGCTTGCATAACTATTAGTTTGCATTTCTTAATTATCCTAAACAGTTTATGACAGTTAGTAGTAAAAGGCCGAAACATCACATTTCATTTTTTTTCTTTACCTCCTAACCCTTCCATTCCATTTCTCTGGGGTGGGGTGTCCTTATATAACAGCCCCTCATCTCAGTTGAGAGGTCGTATGAGGGCCAAGAGCCTCTTCATTCATTGGGGATCTATGAAGCAGTACCATCAGTGAAAAGTGTCTCGTTGCCTGGGAGAGAGAACTACTAAACAAACAAATCAATAAACATACAATAGATAAAAAAGACTAAAAAATAGAAAAAAATATAACTAATATATAAAAATAAATAAAAAATAAAAATTAAAAATAAGAAGTCTATGTCCAAGTTCCCTTTGGTGTGTTAGTTGTAGTATTGATACCTTCTACTATATAGCTAAAATCCTACTATAAGTGAATAGATGCCATATGTGTCCTTCTGAGTCTGGGTTAGTTCACTCAGGATGAGCTTTTCTAGTTCCATCCATTTGGCTGCAAATTGCATAATTTCATTGTTCCTGATAGCTGAACAATATTCCATTGTGTAGATGTACCACAGTTTTTTAACCCATTCTTCGATTGAGGGACATCTGGGTTGTTTCCAGTTTCTAGCTATTACAAATAAGGCTGCTATAAACATAGATGAGGAAACTTCCTTATGATTCCATGAAGAGGCATATGGGTGTATATCCAGAAGTGGTATGGCTGGGTCCTGAGGCAGAGCTATTCCAAGTTTTCTAAGATATCGCCAGACTGACCTCCATAGTGGTTGCACAAGCCTGCATTCCCACCAGCAATGGAGTAGGGTACCCCTTTCTCCACACCCTCGCCAGCATGTGCTGTCATTTGAGTTTTTGATTCTAGCCATTCTGACAGGTGTGAGATGGAATCTCAGAGTCGTCTTGAGTTGCATTTCTCTGATGACTATGGCCATACCACCCTGAATGCGCCCGATCTCGTCTTTGAGCTTCTTGCTCCTTGCACTGAAGAGAAATATGTTGGCTCATCACCATAAAAACTTTCTGGTGTAGAGGATTTCCCTGTTACTATTGTAACATAGAATTTTGATGAAAACGCCTTGAGTTAGAACACTCAACCAGTTAAAGCAATATCAGTTTAGGTGTGTCAATGATGAGCCAGTCTCTGTGGAAAATCACCCTCTGAAAATTAGCATCTACCTCCCCTTGGCTAGAAACTGCTGTGGAGGTAGAGATGTCCAGGGCTTTAGCTAGCTGTATTATAGACCTCTATTTAAAGAGCTACATAAGTAAACATTCACATATCTGGATTTTAAAAATAATGAGAAACAACAGTCAAGGTCAGTTCACAAACTGAACATTCCCAAAGAATAATATATTGGCTTTAATGTTTAAAACATCTGAGGGCTTCTTGAGTCTCTTAGGTAATTTTGAGTCTCTGCATTAATTAAGACCAGGGTTTCAAAACTTTGCACCTTCTTTAATTGAGGCTCTAAGGGAAAACACACACACAAACAAACTATATATGTATCTGTTTTCCAAGACTCCAATTAGCCGTAACTATTTTGTGAGGGTATTCATGCACTGTCAATAATTTAGGGACTTGTGTTTGTACTTTGGGGTGAGTGTGGCTCAATGCTAGCTTTCCCATTTACTTCTGGGTGATTGTTTATAACTAACTAAAGTATTGTGACCTCTCAGGCGATATTTTCTTTAATGTCAGTCAACCATATTATGTGATATTGTATTAAAAATATAACTGTGCAAAAGAATTATGAAGCAGCTAATAAATAAAAACACAATTAGGTGACAATTTCAAAGGAAATAATTTGGAAGAGCTCTCAGAATCATTATCGAAAATAGAAAAACATAGAAGCAGATTGACATCCAAAGAACAGAAGGAACACACCCAAGGTCATTTACAATATCTACAAAATATGCATTGGGTAGCTTAAACAGAGGAGATGAAGAAACACTACCATGTAAACTGTAGAAAATAAAATACAAAAGCTACAAAAGCTAGAAAGACATTCCATGTTCATAGGTTAGAAGAATCAGTGTTGCTAAAATGTCTGTATTGCTTCAAAGTAATGGTCAGTGTCAGGATAATCTTCATGTAAAGATCAATAATTTTCTTTGGAGAATTAGAAAAAATAAATCAAAAATCTTGTATGGAATCAGGAAAAAAGTCCCAAATAAAATTATCTTGAACAAAAGCAACAACCCAAGAAGCATTGTACTGACGTGAAGTTGTAGTACAAAACTAGAGTTATCCAACCTGCATGGTATTCACATAAAAAAAAAAAAAAACCAGACTAAGGGAAAAAAATAGATCACTTGGAGGTAAAACTACACATTCATAGCACACACATAGTTTTATTAAAGTGCTGAGAACACAGACTAGAGAAAAGATAGTGTGATGATTAATTTTGCCAAATTGGCAGAATGTAGAATTGCCTAAAATGCAAGCCTCTGGGGCTGTGAGGGAGCTTCTAGACTGGATCAATTGGGATAAGAAAACGAACCCCAAATGTAGGCAGCATCCGTCCATGTATCAGGGTTCTGGACTGAATAAATGGAGAAGGGGAGTTGAACACTGGCACTCATCTCTGTGCTTCCTGACTGTGTAATGTAACCAGCGGCCTCACGTTTCTGCTGCCGTGCCTTCCTAACCGTGAAGGACTGTTCCCTACAGTTGTGACCACTGCTACTGTGAGCCACTTTTACGTCTTCCTTCTTTAAATTACTCTGTGTCGGGCATTTTGTCACAGTGATGAGAGAAGAAACTAGCACAGAAGACAATAAAACTTACTAGAGAAATTAAATATCCAAATGAAGGAGAGTCCAAGTGTCTTTCTGACCTTCATCAGTTTTGAATATCAATTCAAAATTGATTAAAGACTTGAATCTAAGATGAGACATATTACATTACTAGAAAAAAAAAACAGGGAACTATTTCAATATATTATAATGGTTAAAGTCTTTCAGAAAGGATCCTAAAAACATAGCTCAAGTAAAAAAAAACCTGCAAATAAAATCTCATATAATTATTAAAAACAACATATGCAACAAAGAAAACATTCAACAAAATGAGGACATGACCTGCCAAACAGGAGATCTATGTAAATTAAAAACTGTACATCTAACAGATAATTTAAAATACAAAACACAAATTCAACTTTTTAAAAATATTTATTTATATGGATGTTTTTTCTGCATATATATCTGCACATGCCTATCCAGAAGAGAGTTTCAGGTCCTGTGGAGAGGGGTTATAAATGGTTATGATCCACTATGTGGGTACTGGGAATCAAACCCAAGTCCTCTGGAAGAGCAACTCTTTACCACTGAGCCACTCTTCCAGGCCCTACAAATTCAACTTTTTAAAACCCAGCAAGCAATGAAAGAAAGACAAAAGAGAAGGGTAGGGAGGGAAGGGAAGGGAAGAAAGAAAGGGAGGAAGGAGAAAGTGGGAGGGAGGGAGAAAAAAGAAAGGCAGGCAAATTTATAATTATATATATATATTATATATAATATATACATATATATATTATATGCTTATAATTAAGGTACTGTCACACAGCACCTATATGAAATACGAAAAGAAACATTTCCGTCCCCATGTTATATCTATGCTGTGAATAAAGATTGTCAATTACTAGATGCCACATGTAGTGTAATTGCATTGACATTGAGGTCTCAATAATTTGTGAAGTTGAAGTGTAAAGTTGGGAGGTGGGGGCTAGGAGTCCTTTCATTTGAGGCATTTCTAGCACCATGAGGAATTTGCACAAGACTGCTGGATGGTTCACTAAGTCCTCCCTCTTGTTCTGGGTGCTGGCTGCGAGGATGTGTTCCTTCTGTGAAAATTCATCTCCCTAAAATTTAGGATTTGCTTGTGCCCATCTCTGTGTGCTATATTTGACATGATAGTTTGTACTGGGGAATAAATGCCACAAGGCATTGAGACGACAGGATCATAACTCTCATCTCTCTTCTCTGAAGGACAGCTTGTGTCTATATAAACCACATTCTTTCTAAAATCAACCTCTACTCAGGCTAAGGATAACATATCAGATCATCATATATGGGTACTTTCCAAATCTTAGTAGAACACTGAATGGGAGAGAGGGGATAGAACAATGACTCTCTGGGTAAATGCTTGCCACACAAACGTGGGGACCTGAGTCAGGACTCCCACTCTCCAACATAAAAGCTGAACATGGTGGCAAGTGTCTGTAACCTCAACACTGGGAGGTAGTGACAGGCAGATCCCTGCTGTTTCCTGGCTAGCCAGTCTATATGAAATACGTGAGTCTCAGGTTCAAGGAGAGACTCTGCTTCAAGAAGAAAACAAAACAAACAAACCAAAAACCAAAGCAAATGGTAGGGGAAGACACCCTCTGTTAACCTCTGGCCTCCATGTCTGCATGCAACCCCTTACAGACACACATGAAGTCAACAAAATTGACAGCAGGGTGACAGTGCTCACTGGGTCACACCATCATGATTCAGATTCTGAAGGCCCATGTTGCTCATTTTAAGGAATTGCAGGGATTAGGTAAGACACACCAACAGCCAGTAAAGACAGAATTCCTAACACTTCATGCTAAGTCCATTTTCTTGAGTCCATGTGCATTCTCCTTTGAACTTCGGGCTGTACTTTCCCTCTTTCTCTTTCCCTGAAAGAAGTAAAAGAAAATTCCTCACTGCCTCTGAGCAATTCCATTAGAAACCCGGGTCCTCGTCTTTATAATACAATCTGCTGCTATCTACTGTTTTGTCTATAACCAGTGGCAGGCAAGCAGAAGATATTGCTGTTGCCCAGGGAGAAATCTCAAAGCAGTTTTTGACTCAAACACACTACTTGCTTAGAGTGGTTTCTCTCAAGAGAAATACTTTTCAAGTAGCTTTAAAATAAATTGGAAAGGGAAATGGGGGGGGGGGGTGGAAGGTGTAGAAGGAGGCAGAGGAACGAGTGAAGAGTCAGCAAATGAACAGGTTTCCATTTGAAATTTAAATTGGCAGCTGGCAATATTTGAATCATTCTGCATTTAATATAATTTGAATGGGGCAGATGATAGTCTCGCGTTTTGAGGAGGGAAAGCGGAACCTTGAATATGTGCCTCTGTCATTTCGCTCAGCTCAATTTGACACACTTTCCTCTAGTACGCTTTGAAGAAAATGAGTTCTGGGTGTTTTGCTTGTTTATTTCTCCAGAGCACAATGCGTTAAGTAGTGTGAGTACAAGATTCAAGCCATATGACAGCTGACTATGAAATTTTCAGTGGAATTGCTGAAAGGAGAAGGCTGGGCGGGGATCTTGAACTCTTGCTTAACTAGGAGAGAACTACCTCTAAGGTGGAAATGGAAGACTAAGCCCGGAAGATAACAGCCATTCACGACAAAGCTATAACACTAGTTAAGGATAGTTGGCTTGTAGAAAAAATTTTCAACTGCCAAGAAAAATATGTAAATTGTTTGTGGTAGTTCCGAGAAAATCATGTTTTTGCATCAAAACACTGACTTCAGTCACAGCATCCCACCTGAGTGCAGACACACCTCAGAGAAAATCGAGCAGGCGCCTTACATGCTAGCACCATCACAAGTAATTCAGGAAATAGCCATTAAAAAGACTAGAACAGGAGTCTCGGAGGAAGGCAGAGACAGATGTATAAAGACCTGCAGTACTAGAGATGGCACATGTTTTATCAACCCATATGAAAGAGACGATTAATAGGGGCTGGGTTTCTAGATAGAATGGACTTTGGGTGACTATTGTTCACAGTTTATCCTCCAAATCCAGGGAAGCTGGGAAAGGTATCTGTTCTTATTCCAATTTCTTTGGGGGGTGGCATGGGTAGAGTGGTGTGCACACATGTGTGCACATCCATGTGGACACCAGAGAACAATTTCAAGTATTATTCGCCTTTCCTATGGTTTTTGAGGCAGTTTCTCCCATTGGACCGCATATGACTCACCAAGTAGGCTAGGCTCTCCACCCAGCAAGTTGCAGACATCTTCTACTCTCTGTTTCTGTTGTGCTGGGTTGCAAATGTGCAACACCATCCTTGACTTTTGTTATATTGGTGCTAGCGATCAAACTCAGATCCTCAGGCTCACAAGACAAAACTTTTACCCACTGAGTTGACTCTCCTGCCATCTTATTCCAATTTTATGGATGATGGGGAACAACAGGTGGTCACAACAGACTCACTTCTCCTTCAATAGTGTCACTGTTGGGTGAAGAGAAACATTGACTAGTAATATCCCATTTGGAGAGTGGAGCCTGATTATCTAATTATTTGAATGACTTTGCCTGCAACCTCTTCAAGTTTCCGGTTCTTAATGGATGTAGTGGGGAAGATAATGACTCTGCAATATCAAGACTTGGTGTGTGTTGCAACTCAGATGCTTTATAGTGAGAGTGAAATGTATTCCTGAAATACACACCCCCAAATTTTTGTCTTCAGTAGAAGAAGTTTGGGGTGCTTTGCTAAAAAAAAGTCTCAGAAACTTTGCAATTATTTAACATCTTTTTATCTATTTTTCTGTCATTGTCTCGTGAATATTAGATGCTTGAAGCCTAAGGATCAAGGAAGAATTATCTTGAACAGGAACTCTTGCTGTGTGGATCTTGTTCACCAGCTTCCAAATCACTTTGTTATGTGAAAAAGAGATCTTAAGAAATGTCTCCAAGGGTCTTCAGCTCACTCAGGGTCTTTAATTCCATGCACTAAAAGACATTACTAGGAATATATAATTAAAGATTCCCAGTAGTTGGTTCAGACTTCTTTGTGTTTTCAGTTAGTGTATGTGGGTGTGTATCACATGTGTGCAGTTACCCTCCAAAGCCAGCAGAGGGCATTGTATCCATGGAGTAAGAGTTACAGGCCTTCAGTGTAAGGTCGCTAGAAATCAAACTTAGGCCCTCTGGAAGATCAGTAAACACTCTTAAGTATTGAGCCATCTCTCCAGTATCCTGTCTTCCTCAACTCGCATATAAGGTGTCAACTCAGAAGAGACAGATATTTTATGTAAATTCAAGAAAAAAACAGAAAGTATACACATTACTGGGTAACCAATATACCAAATACACAAGTTGGGAATATAATCAAGTTTGAGGTTATAGAAAAGGCTGTTTTCATAGTTGTGCATAATTTAAAAGGAGACATCACATATACATCTATATAATGATAATAGATAGAGGTATTTAAACTTTTAAAATATTTAAATGTGGTTTGATTGCATCGCAAAGCAACCTTTTCTGCCCTGCCATCCACGTCACTAAATATAGCCTTACACCCTGCCAGATCATAGCTGTATCTATAAAGTAGGTAATTAGCCTCTAGTAATAAAAATAAAACCTATAAATATCACCTAATTAGTAAGATTGTGTCCTCACTGTTACCTGCTCTCTTCGTGATCTAGAACAGTCCACAGAATATTTAGAAATCTAATAGTCAGAATAGCAATCCCACAGCTGGGCTCCACGGCAGGAGTGTTGTGGATCAAAATTAAATGTGACAGGTCCTAGATTTTAGATTGATGGGCTCTCAGGAGACATAAATGAAATGAAGAAAACTTGAAACTGAAGAATTTGAAAGTTGCTTCATTGTGTATGTCAGTGTGAGTGTGTGAGAGTGTGTGTGTGAGTGTGAGTGTGTGAGAGTGTGTATGTGTGTGTGTGAGTGTGAGTGTGTGTGTGTGTTGGGGGCAAGCGGTTTATGTGAATGTGGTTTGTGTGTGCAAACATGTAGAAGTTAAAGGAGAAAAACTCCAGCTTTGGTCTTTTTTTTTGCTTTGTTTAAGACAGTTTCTTGTTGTGTTTGGATATATGTACATGCCCTCAACTGTCCAGGGTCCTCATGACTCTGCCTCCTGTATCCCAAATGAATATGCTGCTTGTCTTCTGGGACTTCAATGTGGGTCCCCCAATTTCATGGCATGTTCTTTATTAATAGAATAATCTCCACACCCCTCATTTATAACCTGTGTACTTTCTCATGTTGGCATTTCTTTTCTGAATCAAACAATAAAATAAATAAAATTTCTGAGTCCTGCCAGCCACTGCAGACCCTGCAGGTCAAGCATATAATTCAGTTCCCCTTTCTCCCTGCATATTAAGTATTAAGTTGCTATTCTCTCTCTCTCTCTCTCTCTCTCTCTCTCTCTCTCTCTGTCTTTAGGATTTTAGAGACAGGGTTTCTCTGTGTATTCTTGACTGTTGTGGACTCACTTTGTAGACCAGGCTGGCCTTGAACTCACAGAGATCTACCTGCCTCTGCCTCCTGAGTGCTAGGATTAAAGGCGGCGTGCGCCACCAAAACCAGCGAGTTGCTATGTTCTCAACAAGAGATTAAGAATGGCTCTTACATCCTTAAGTTTGTTATTCTGAGTAAGTAGATACTCTTATCAAATAAATGATAATAATGACACCATCTAATCACTCTATCCCTGTCCATTAGCTTCAAATGTGGTCGCATTAAACTCACTGTGTTCAAACTATGGTAATTCTCTCTCTCTCTCTCTCTCTCTCTCTCTCTCTCTCTCTCTCTCTCT
>CAJQZJ010032114.1:1612935-1626847 GCA_907164525.1 Lophiomys imhausi
TGTGTGTGTGTGTGTGTGTGTGTGTGTGTGTGTGTGTGTGTGTGTGTTGGCAAAAGAGATCATCAGATCCCCTGGGGCTCAAGCTACAGCAGATTGTCAGTGTCCAATGTAGGTGACTGGAGCTGAGCCCAGGTAAAAGCAGGGCGTGCTCTTAACTGCTGAGCCATCTCACCAGCCTTTCCTTAATCTTTTGAATGGGGATAAAATATGTAAATCACAAATTACCTGACTGACTGCACATCAACAAGCCCTGGGTGAACTTCATGCCTTCGGTTCTCTGAGTCTCTACATATTTCCTACCCACCCAGTAAGTAAGAGATGCTTAGAGCTGCACTGCAAGTTGGGGGCTGCTGAATTGCCTTGATCTATGTTGCTCACTTTTATATTAAAGCCTCTGTGCTATGTGTGTCTGTGTGTGTGTGTGTGTGTGTGTGTGTGTGTGTGTGTGTGTGTGTGTATACTAAGCACTGAGTATGTTATGGTTTTATTATTTATTGTTGTTATTGTTTTAACACAGAATCTCACAGGGCCCAGCCAAGCATTGACCTTGAACTCCTGATATTCCTGCCTCTACTTCCTGAGTGATGGAATTCCAGGTGTGCACCATCACACCTGACTGCCTTAGGCTGTATTTTGCACATGTGAACAGCACAGCTCTCAAGTTTTATGCTTTAAGTCTTTAATTCACAAACCTGTGTTCACTAGTTTCTTTGGCAGAGCATCTTGTAAGTTGGATGAATACTTCTCTTTGCAGTAGTTTTTGTTGGAATGTGGAGAACAAGAGAGCATTTAGCTGAATGTGAGGTCCTATTAGGAATATAGCTGGTCTGATATTTCTTGTCTTCTCTAGTTAAATAGTTATGTAGAAACAATAAGGCTGAAGAGTATAACCATGATTAATAACTTCATGCTATCCTGTGACTTACACTGACTAGCATGAACAAACACACACATATAAAAATGCTCTCATAGACACATCAACTGCTAACCATTACCTCAAGAACCACCCTACAACTCTGAATTTTTCTCATTTTGGTTAAATATATGATCTGTATTAACTGATCATTTATGTTCATTATTATTCTCTAGAAACTATGATAAAGGAAAACATTACAGCCAGTCCCAGTCCTTAAAGACATTTTATGTTGTGGATATTTTATATTTTTTTTTATGTTACTTATTACTTTAGGTTATATCTCCATCACAGTGTCCTCTTTCCACCCCTCCCAGTCTCACCCTCCCATCCTCTACCCCCATCCCTTCCATCCCACTCCTCCCGAGTGGAATGTCCCTACATATCAGTCCCCCCCTGCCCAGTTCAGCAGTCATATAAGGGCCAAGAGCCACCTCATACACTGGGGGCCTACAAGGCAGCACCACTAGGGCAAAGTGTCTCATTGACAGGTAACAATGTCTATGTTCCTGTTCCCTTTGGTTCGTTGGTTGTAGTGTAGTTATCCTGTACTATATGGCTAAAATCTGATTATAAGTGAATAGATGCCATGTGGATCCTTCTGAGTCTGGATTAGCTCACTCAGGATGAGCTTCTCTAGTTCCATCCATTTGAATGCAAACTGCATGATTTCATTGTTTCTAATGGCTGAATAGTGTTTTTTTGTTTTTTGTTTTTTGTTTTATCCATTCCTCGGTTGAGGGACATCTGGGTTGTTTCCAGTTTCTAGCTATTACAAATAAGGCTGCTATGAACATAGATGAGGAAACGCCCTTGTGGTTTGATGAGGAATCATTTGGATTTATATCTAGAAGTGGTATGGCTGGGTCTTGAGGTAGAGCTATTCCAAGTTTTCTAAGATATCGCCAGGCTGATTTCCATAGTGGTTGTACCAGTTGGCACTTCTACCAGCAATGCAAGAAGAGTGTTCCCCTTTCTCCACAATCTCACCAGCATGTGCTGTCATTCGAGTTTTTGATCTTAGCCATTATGACGTGTGTGAAATGGAATCTCTGAGTCATCTTGAGTTGCATTTCTCTCATGATTAACGATGCTGAGCATTTCTTCAAGTGTCTCTCAGCCATTAAGGATTCCTCCTTTGTGAGTTCTCTGTTTAGCTCTGTTCCCCATTTTTTGATTGGATTACTTGGCTTCTTGGCATTTAATTTCTTTAGTTCTTTATAAATTATGGATATTAGCCCTCTGTCATATGTGGGGTTGGTGAAGATTTTTTTCCAATCTGTAGGCTGACGTTTTGTTCGAATGACAGTGTCTTTTGCCTTACAGAAGCTTTCAGTTTCATGAGGTCCCATTTATTGATTGTTGGTCTCAGGTCCTGAGCTGTTGGTGTTCTGTTCAGGAAGTTGTCACTGTGGCAATTAGTTCAAGACTTTTCTCCACTTTCTCTTCCATTAGATTTAGTGTGTCAGGCTTCATGTTAAGGTCTTTGATCCACTTGGACTTAAGTTTTGTGCAGAGTGATGAGTAAAAACTTTTATGGTCTTCTGTTTTAGATTATTTTAAGTTACAATTTATTTTTTAATGTGTGTGTATGAGAGAGGGGGGCATTTGTGTGTATGAGTGAGTGACAATGCCATGTGTTGGGGGCCAGAAAATAGCACTGGATAATTGGATCTCATTGCAGGTGGTTGTGATCCACCTGTGTGCTATAAACTAAACTTGGATCCTCTGCAAGAGAAGCAACTGCTCTGAGTCACTGAGCCATCTCATTGGCTCAGAGCTTCACTCTGAGAGAGAAACCCTGGGCATTATATGCCAGCTAAAAATCAAGTTTGAGGGCTGAGGTTATGTAAGTCAGTGTCAGAGCATGCAGTCAAAACACATCAGGTTCTGAGGGCTAATGACAGACAGACACATACACATACACACACAAATAATTTTTGGTTTGTAATGACTTCAGTAATTTATTACAGAAGATAATAATGAGCTATTATATCTCTCCTTTGATAAATAAACTTTTGATGTTTGTTGTCTTTTAAATTTAAACTGAGAAACTGGATGAATTTGTGTCTTCTTTTTATATTAATGTTTATGTGTGTATGCATATCCATATGTGTATGGAAACATGTGTGTGACATGCTTCTGGAGATCAGAGACTGATGTTGAAAATTTTCCTCCATCACCCTTCACTTTATCCTTTGAGGCAGTCTCTTAATCAAACTCCAAATTCACTGATATTCTCATCAGCAGGTCTGACTAGATCCCAACCACAGATCCCCTGCCTCCCACTTCTAGGGCTGAAATTATAGCCAAGCTATTATGTACTGCTGAGCAATCATGCAACTTTCAGGGATTTTAACTCTGTCCTGTTGCTTGTATGGCAAGCACTTTATCCATTGGGCCAACTCTCCTGCACTTGCATGAGAATTTCTTGATCCTTGCTTGTTCAGTCTCATGTCTTCTCCTCTCTGGATGTCCAGTTATATTTCAGCAAGCACCATGCAAGTATAACAAATCATTTGAATAGCTTTGATATTTTAAAATTTCAGAACACATAAACAATAAACTAATTTTTAATAATGTACTTTATATAATTTTCATATCCCAAGCTTTATTTCCAGGTTGCATTAGCACCTTGTGGATACTCCAGAGTTCGAGTAGCTAATAAGCATGTTTTAGATAAAGATCACTCCCAAGGTTTGCAGGGACTTCTGAACATCACCACTACTTTTCCTTGTTTTAAAATATTGATTGACTTGGTGACAGTTTGGCTGTGTGATGTGGAATTTTCTCTTTCATTATTCCTCAGTTTGTCCATGGTAGTATAGGCTAGGACTCTGCCATAGATCTTACCTCTCTTTTCCTTCCTACAAATGCTGCTGCTGCTTCATGAGGCAAGCTTAGAGCCAGCAGTGGCAGGAGTAGGCATCCTTCTTCTCCTTGCAGCCTCTCTCTTCAGCGTTGGACTAATGTTAGCTGAATTAGTAGTTAGCACCACTTACCCCATGGGGATGATGTTGGCAGGTAGTAGGTTCAGAGTGGTCTAAGAGAAAAGCATCCCTTTATATTTTTTTTTCTTTTTGGTCATATATGTTGAGTTATATTTTACCTGTAATTCACATTAGATGAATATTCCATTTTGATGTGTGAACTGAAATTACTGTATATAAGAGATTATCTGCTTAGTATTTCATACATGACAGGGACAAGCCAACTTTTCTTACAGCAATAGAGAGAAAGTTACCTATGTTCTCTCAGGTTTCTGTCACAGCCTGGCTAGGAAGTTTGGGGTACCGTCAAACAAAATTTTCCAGACTCATCTCTGTCCATGTTGAGGGTTTCTTCAAGGCAGAAGGTCTGTAATTATGCTCACCTTGATTTACCTCAAATTATGCTTCTTTAATTGCTTTTCAGGAACATTTGTTCTCAGATGAACAAAATGAATAGGGGCAATTATTTCATAAGCTAGGTGGAACTGCCCAGTGGCTGACCTGCTAATAGCAGAGTTTCAGACATCATTGAGTTTACTGAAGACACATTCGAAGGGACAGCCTATCTTTATGTTTCACCAATTATATTACCACTCTGAGAACAATCAAGGTATACAAGCTACTTCACAGAAAACCAAGAATTGAGACTAAATATCATCTCTGTCATTGCTTGTATGGTTGCTAGCATTTTGGATTTGGGGATATCATAGTTTGCTTTACTTTGCTTCTTCTTCAGGACAGTCAAACTGTTTGAATTTTTGTTATTGTCATTACTAAAGTAAGAACAATAATTATGTTTAGCTAGATATGTATTGGAAAAAATGTAGCAAAAGGTATTTATGGAAACATAATTTCTCAAAGAACTTAACATTTTAAAAGCAAACAGAGAACCTTGAGATGGCTTGGTGGGTAAGGATACTGGCTGGAAAGCTAGATGATCTGAGTTAAGTCTCAGTAATATATGGTAGAAAGAGAGAGTTTATTGTTTCACATACACTCTCACCACATACACACACATACACACACACATACACATACATCTGTTCACACAAACACGAAGGCATATATTCACACATATACAAATAAATGTGAAAAAGTTTAATTTGCTCTCAAAATAAATTCAAACATATTTCTTCTCTCTCCATATAGCACGGAATCTAGCCTGCTCATCACCCTAAATCCTGCTCAATGGGTACTTCACCTTTAACCATCCCTTAATTCATATAGTATATTTTAGGTATATTACTTACTTATCTTGTTTTTGTTATAAAATCACTAACATGAGCAACTTAAAGAAGGAAGAGTTTATTTTGGCTCAGAGTCTAAAAGTCAGTCCATCAGAGAATGGGAGATAGCTGGTCTCATTCTGGAAGCAGAGGGAAATGGATTCTGATTTTCAAATTGCTTTTTCTTTTTCATTCATTCTGGAACCCTAGCCCATTCAATGCTGACACCCACAGATAGAATGAATCTTCGCACCCCAGGTAACTCAGTCTAGAAACTCCCTTACTTATATGCCCAAAGGTTTCTCTCCAGCGTGGTTCCAGATCCTGACAAATTGGTGATGCTAGTAGCACACTAGTGGTGCTAGCTTCCAGAGCTGTTCCTCCCTTAAAGCTCTGACATTAATGTCTGGAATGTTTTCCTCAAAGGTCAAAGATCCACAACTTTGTATAAAAGGCTACAAAGTAAATGTCATCATTTTCATGGGCTAAGTGCTATTCTCAACAGTTCACCTCTGTCACTGTGGGAGAACAGTAGCTACAGACAACGCATTAAGTAAGGACCATGACCTTGCCCCTTCACCCTGAAACAATTATATTTAAACTGATCTGACAGTGGCTGGATCTGGTATGTAGACCACCATCATTGTCTGATCAGAGATCTCTATCCTCCATCTTTTTATATTGGATTTTTCTGGTCACTTTTGTTCCAGGTAAAGCAAATCTGAGGTCTTCCATGACAAGCCTGTTGAAGGTCTTCTTCTACCATCTCTTGGTGCATTGTCCTGCCCGATCCTAGTGTTTGTTTATATCTAAGCTGTACATCTGTGTATTGATTCAGGACACACAAATGCACTTTTTGCTACAAACTTAATACCAGACCCTGGAAAAGGATAAGTGGTAAGTGCTCAATAATTTATTTTTCACCTAGAAAAATAATTCACCCAAAGGAATAAAGTTCTAAATGGAATATTCCACATTTCAGTGGTGGGAAGTGCCATTCCTTTAGAAACAGTCAGACCTAATGATGATCAAGAATTCCTACCAAGTGTAAATTGCTTCAAGTAACTTTGTTTTCTCACAAATTAAAAAAACAAAACAAAACAAAGAACAAAAACAAAAAACAATACCCACCAGACCATATGGAGCAAAATGATATTTATACATTTATTTATTTTAATGTTTACATTTTAAAAATACTACATAATATGTTTTATTATGTTATTTTCATGCATATTTTATTTTGTTTCATCTTCTTCCACCCACATCTCTCTGTCTCTCCCTTATACGTTTTTGCTCCCAAAGTCCCCTGTGATGGTCAGTGAAACCGAACTTTTAAATTATTATTTAACACTTATTTATTTATTACTAAATTCACTTATAACAAACACCAACAATTTCTTAACTATTAATCTTATAAATTCCTACAACCCCTTTAACCTATCCACTAAACCTATTGATAATTATTTTTCTAACCTTTTAGAATGATACAGTCTCTGGGGCAGGTCCTCAGTCGTCAGGAACACAGTCTTTGTTGTAGATTCTTTAACGCACTTAGCAGTCCTTTTTTTGGATCTTTCAGAAGCAGGTTCGTCAGGGTAAGTTGGTTATTGCAGTCTCACCTTAAATAAGGCTTCATGCTTTCTTCTCTGTGGGAGACCCCAGCCGTCTGCAGGCCAACTTACTTCTTTTGAATCAGGAACTCAGCTACTCTGCCTCAGTCCTTAAAGCCAGCACAGTTTCCCCTAGGCCACTGATCAGACAGATCAAACCCCTCCAGGCAAAAGCTGAGCCACAGGGTCCAGTCCTTGGCCTTTTGGTGTCTTGCTCAGGCTTTCTTTGCTCACCGGCTTCTTTCTGCTTCAGGGAGAGAGCTGGCCATCAATGGCCAGCCCTTTTTTCAGCAGGACTCTTGGAGCTCTCTAGCATCAGGGGCCTCTTCTTCTTCTGGGCTCCATGCACTGTCCTCAAATAGGAGGAACTCTGTTTCAGCTTAATTTGGGCTCCGCCCACTTAGCAGCTGAAAACAATGTCAGGCTAGATACTTTGTTTCTTCAAGTCCATTAAGTCTTTCCTGTTTTCCTGACTTCAACCTTGTTTTTCAGTCTATTGAGTCTACTGTTTGTTTCCTGTTTTTAGTCCACATGCTGATAATGCTCTTCATGCCCCGAATTAAGAGACAGTATCAGAAACCCCTATATATTTTCTAAATCTAATTTATCTAACCCCTACAGGTCAGTATTAATTGTCAAGTTGAGAGAATCTAGAATCACCTTGGAGATGGACTTCTGACCATGTATTTGGGAGTTTTCTTGGTTACTTTTATCCATGTCAATGTGGGAAGATGCACATTGATTATGGATGGGTCATTCCGTAGGGATGAAACGGATCCTAGACTGTATAAAAGGCGAGCTAAGTACAGCTCAAACATTCATTTCTTCTGACTGTGGATATAGTGTGACATACTGCTTCAGGCTCCTGCTGCCTTGATTACCCCATTAGGATGGATTGTACCATGTACTATGAGATAAAATAAACCTTTTAACTCTTAAATTGGTTTTGGCAACATATTTTAATCACAGTAACAGGAAAAGAGCTAAGACAACTTCCTTACCATTTCCATGCTGGTATATTCTAAATCTCCTCCCCAAACTCTCCCTTTTGAAGCCCCTATTTCCTCCCTCATGGTCTTCTCTCTAGTTTTATGATCTAGGCCTACATACAGTCCTACTAACTACACCTATATAAAAATGAGAAACTAGGGTCCACATACTTTAAAAAAATGATTCCTGGTTACAGTATGAACTGTGGACTATTTTTCTGATTGTAAATAAACACAGTAGTCAACATGAAACAAATTATTCACTGCTTCAATAATTCTATCTCATTTGCAGTTCCTTTGATTTAAACTTGTTTTGATGGAGATGCTGTTTAAAGGCAAATTTCAATAACACCAGCTATTCCATGGTCTATGTGATCAATTAGCACTCTCAATCAAATGCCCTTTGCCTGCATTTTAAATGGATGTGGCAGATACAAGCAGCAAACAACATAAAAGTCCATTGCTTTCTCTGCATCTAGAGCAATTGTTTGATACAAAAGACAGAAAGTATGAATATGTGAATGTGATGGAGCTTCATCAGCTGGTGTCCTGGAAAGATATAGATGGTTGTTAAAACAAAACAAAACAAAAACAAAAACAAACAAACAAAACTCCACTCAGGTTCCAAAGCACCTGTGGCTTTGCTGGCTTTGCTGGGAATGGAGATAGGGATAAGTTCAGTAGTAATCAGAGGTACCACTCAACATGAGCTCTGATCTTAAAGCTGGCTGGTGCCAGAGCCCAGCAAGGCAACTCTTCTTGCTTTCCATGCTACCTAACCGTAGAGGAAATCAGAGGTTAGGACATTTTACTTAGCTCATATAATTTAGGCTTTCTGGAACTAAATAGAACTGAGAAATGTATGTGACGTCATTTGTTGAGGACAACAAAAGAAAAATATTTATCAGAGTAAGGAAAAATAGTTGAGGTGCGTAGGAAGTTTCCTGTGGAAAACTACACTCATGCACTTAATTTAGATATTTGAAGTGTGGGAATTAAGCAGAAAATAAGGGAATTGGGGTAGGGGGATATTTTCAATACTTAAGGAAACAGATGAAGAAAATTGTAGAATTTGTCATAGAGTTGGTCTACCTGAAGGCTGTACATACAATGCTATTCAGAGTCTTGGGAGATTAGAAAATTCCTTTTTAAATCCCATTGCCTATGGAAGAAATACTCAGAATTAAAGATAATCTTTTGCCTGAGATAGAGAAACCATAAAATAAAAATCTTCCATTACCAGGAGTGCTGAATCTACATTTTCTAAAACAGAAAAAGAAAACTATATATTCTTGATAATAAAGATTAATGCACTTGTAAACAAGAGTTTCTTGATATTTTTGTTATCTATCAAAATTAAGTCTCTTCTTGATAAACAGATATATGTACATATATAACTGAGTACATGTGTGTATATACATGTATATGAAATCATACACATATATACAAGACATATAGCAGTAACTATGGTTTATAGCAGAACATTAGTTTGCTTTAACACCCTCTGGAATGATAAGAATGGTTATACACTATCCTGCCTTTTCTCTCTTTAAGAACATGTATGCTAAGCCATATAACTCTCATAATTGTGGCCATTTATTTCTGTTGTTTTGTATTGTATTTATAGTTATAAGAGAAAGAACCATTTGTTGGACTGAAAGGGACAGCTGTTGGGGGGGAAAGAAATACCTTAAACTAAAAAAAGGAAGGGGAGAAGAGGATGGGGGAATTGAGGGAAGAGGGTGGAAAGGTGGGACTGGAGGGGGGAGTAGGGAGGGGATTGTGATTGAGATGTAACTTGAAGAAATAAAAAATAAATTAAAAAAGAACAAATACTATGTTACTGATACTAGCTCTTTTTTCTTTTTCTCATCATATACTACTGTGAAAATGGACATTTCTCAAAAAATGTTATATCTTGTGCAAAATTTATTCAAGCAACTATATCTTGAATTCTTACTATCAAGTGATCTTCCCAAATACCTAGGTGTTTTTATAGGACATGTTGTTAAGCCATGTTGAAGACACCATCCCCAAGCAGCTGCTGGAGAAAGGAACATTTCCTTTGATGAATTCAGAAATATAACTGATAACTTCAATGTTTCCTTTTTGGTTTTTGTATTTGTTTGCAAGTGATCCAAGTACTTTTAAAATGATTATTTCATTATAAATCTTACTAGGTTCTTTCTAAAAGATAACTTTAGAAAAATAATAGACCCTTCATGAAATAATGTCAATAGGGATCTCTTGCTTCAGTATTCTTCTGATTTGTCAGTGCCAGCTTGAATTCTGTGTTATTCAGATTTAACCACTAGCAACCTTTGAGAACTTAGACAATCCCCTGTGGTCCTTAGTATCCTCAATGATAAAATGAGAAGGATGGGCTAAGCTTCCACAAAGAGCCTGATAATTCCACAGGTGGTGACTATGAATGTATAGTATTCCTTGAAATGTCATGAAAAATAAAAATAAAACAATAAAACTGGTTAAATTGAAAATGGTCCAAAACCCACAAAGAGATATTTGACATTATAATCATGAACCTTTTCTGCGCAGACTTTTGGCCTTTTTAATTTTGGAAGCAGATGTTTGATTGTCTATTTAAAAGCCTGTGCAGAAAAAAAAGCTTCAGACCAGCCTTGTAAAAGCTCAGTATTCAATATTCTTAAGCAGGAATGTGGCTGGCATAATTTTCTGGACCTGCTGGTTGGGTGAGAACTCACTGACAGCCTGTTTGAAGCTATTCTCTTTGTGAGCATCTAGCATATTTTCCTTTGCTCTCTCCTGGGTATTCCTTTGTGATCAAAACCAGCAGCACAGTGTGGTATCCAAATTGAAGTTCATTGTCAGTAGAGGTTACCATTTGTACATTTCCCAGAAAAGGGGGGGAAACTATTGTCATAGGAAGGATTAATGTGTGGCCATTTGGGCTCTTTATTATAATCTTTTCTTAAAGAATGAGGGATTCAAATGTTAATGCATTCCATAATCTATGAATTATAAAGATATGCTATACTGCTCTGACCTTTTCAACATTTGGTAATTTTGATTGAGTGGCCATTCTGAGCCTGTTCATTTGAACAGCTCTATTACCCTGTGGGAGAGAAGAAAGCTAGCCAAATTTTGAAAATACATTCATCTTGAAGCAAGAATAGAGTAGTCAGTTACAATGTGCCAGGGAGAGGAGGGATTACTTTACTCAAATTCTCTCCTGCAACCCTTAATATATCAGATATTATGGTCAGTATCTACAGACAATCAAATTAAGACTGAGAGAATCAGCCATAATACTTCATAGTTGAGACAGAAAAGCACCCATAATCTCAAGACTGTGTGAACCCAAACTCCAGGCACTTTCAAGTATATCATTCATTTAGCATTTGGTGTGTTTTAAATATATTTAATGTGTACTGAATGTCTAAAGACATCCTAACAGTTTATGCATTCCAAATTGTATTCTCAACACTCATACATTTTAAGCATCTATTACTATGTATTATGGTAGATAATGTGCGACTCATAGAGACAGAGTGATAAACAAAATTAAATTCAAAATCCCTGCTGCCAAGGAGATGAAAACTCTGGAATATATTGACTCACGGTTACAGAATACAGACAGAATAACATCCATTTGGAGAAGAGTGATTTGAGAAAACTGGTACCAAGTCTTTCTGTTCAAAAGTTCAGGGATAATGAAAAAAAGAAAAAGAAAAAAAAAAGAAGGTTATTGTGTTTTATGAAACATGGAACGATAGATATAGATCTTAACCAACAGGAAGAACATCATTGTAAATGTCAGATTCAGAAAATGTGATCCTGTGGGTGGAACACTAGGAGAAATATCCTTTTCTCTAATATTCTTCTCACTTTATTTTTATTAATTCATATAGAATTTCATGATATTTCTTTTTAATATGTTTCAATTGAAATAGGATTTTACCAATTTCCTTCTCTCTTTCCTCCCTCCAATACTTCCTGACTATTCTCCTTTGAACCCCTCCTTTTAATCCCTACTCTCAAGTGGATGATATTTTTTCTTTGTTTATTATGTGTGGATGAATGTGTGTGTGTGTGTGTGTGTATAATATGCACAAATACATACACACACAACTTGTTTGAGTTCAATTTCAATGTTTGTGTGTATATAGTTTCAAGACTGACTGCTCTGCATTGGACAATCGATAAGGGAGCTCATTTTTGAGAGATCTTAATTCTCTTTCTCCCAACAGTCATTTGTTGTCTCATACAACATATCTTGATCACATTCATCCCCTACTTCCTCCCCAAATCCTCGCAGTTCACCCTGTCATGCTTAGCCTTTCAGAGTTTTGTTTGTTTGTTTGTTTTTGTGCAGGGGATTGGGGGCGTGTCAGAGGGATTCTATCTCAGAATAACTTCCCTGTTCCTCTGGTTCCTCTGGCTCTTGCAATCTTTCTGTGTGTCCCCTTTTCCATGATATTCCTGAGTCTTATTTGTGGTGGTTGTGTTGAAATGTACTAATTGGGGACTGGAAAAAAAATGATCAGTTAATTTTTGCATTTTGACCAATCATGGCCTTTTGTGATGTTCTAACACAAAACTCATTTGATGAGGTGTAAGAGCTACACTTAGCTACATATATATGGACAAGCATTTAGGATATGGTTAACAGGTATGCTGGTTTAGGAAACTGACAGCAGTAGGTTCTCCTCTACATTTCAGGGCTTCACCAGCAACAGGGAGGTAGCTCAATTTAAAGTGCCAGGCATGGATTTCCTCCTACCGACCATGCTTACATACAATTAAGTGATTCTTGGTATTCCCCAAGACGTGTGTGCCACTATTGCATATTTCAGACTACCCTTCGTGGCTAGTCATTGTTGTGATTTGTTGGTGTTATAGCTGGATAGAACTATTTGTTGCTTTTCTCCATTGGTAGCTTGCATGGGTCCTTTTGAACATATGAGAGCTGATCCTTAGTGAGGAGACTTATGACTCGGGTCCAGGTGATTCCCCTAACTCTTGTGTCCTAAGTTTAGGGTATCTTCAACAATAACATACTATCTTCTTTTCTGGAAGGTACCAAGAGCCATAGCAATAACATGTATTGTTTCAGGGGGCCTTTTGGACTTCCCTGACCAACAACTCAAAGCTATACTTTCTACGCCTGAGATTTTTGTTAGGCAGTCTATGACCTCAGGAGGTTATGTCAACCCAATTGGCTGGCATAACTTTAGTTTATGCATAAAGTATATATATATATATGTGTGTGTGTGTGTGTGTGTATAAAACTTAAATACCCACAAAATAATATAATTCTTTATGGCATTTCAAACATCCTTAGCATTAATTATCCTTCCTCCTTTCCTCTCCCTCTGTGTTTCAGTCCTTCTTATCACTCCAGGTAATTTTCTTCCACCATTTTCTCCTTTCTCCTTCATAGAAAATGTTTTCTACTCCTCCTTTCTCTAGTGCCCTGCCACCACCTCCTTTTTATTTTACTGGTATCTGTGGTTACTCCAACTTTTATATTCATATCTAAAGTTTCGTAGGCAGCGTCTACAAGTAAGAGAAAACATGTTCCTATAGCATTGCTTCCTCTGTTATGAATGAAACCATATATCATTCTTCACATACACAAATGCTATTTCTAAGGGGGAGCATCTTGGGACTCAGCAAAACAAGCAAGGAAAGAAAGCAGATTGAATCACCAGCAAAATGATGTTCCAAAACCAGGGAATAGTAGAATTGTGTCATTGTTTTCATCAAAACATACTAGCTACCAGTAGTTTCTTTTTTTCTTTCTTTCTTTCTTTTTCTTTTTTTTTTTTTTTTTTACTGATTTCTTTGCTAGCTTCTACACATTATGTTCTGAATGGTAGGGCTAGGATGATATTTCATGAAGATGAGAGATTGACCCCCAGAATAGACATAAAAACCAGGAATATAGATGCAAATGAATATTCCAAAGATTGAGAAGACAGAGACAAGAGGATCCTTGACCAGTTGGTCTAGCCTTCTTGGTAAGCCCCAGGTTCAATGAGAGAACGTGTCTCAAAAAAAAAAAAAAAAAAAAAAGCAATGGGGATGACCATAGAATGACACAACATATTGCATTCTCTAGCTTCCACATATGTGATCATCCAAACACAAGTGTTCACACACACACACACACACACACACACACACACACACACACACACAC
>CAJQZJ010032114.1:1628918-1657306 GCA_907164525.1 Lophiomys imhausi
ACACACACACACACACACACACACACACACACACACACACACACACATATGCCTATAAATACATAAAATAAATCTTTAAAAACATGGTGCTTTGTTTTCTTCTCCATAACACCATTTGCAACTTTGAATTAGAAGTTACTTTTTGTTGTTGTTGTTAAAATGGTTGAAGTATGTATCATATTTTTACTGCCAAAGTCATCTAGGCAAACTTAAAAGGCAGACAACATACCATGCTAGAAAAGGACAGATCAAAAAATTCTACCTTGAAAAAGGTTTCCTCTTTTGCAACCTTTTCAGTGAGTAATTAACTGCTGTCTAGCTTCTCACAGGGTGTGTAAAGTATAGAGTGAAATTTATGCCCTGAGTGACTAAGAAGAGATGTTGAAAAGGCCATAGAAACAGATCTTACAAAAGTGGTTAAAATCTGAACTTTGAGAAACTACAGCCAGGGGACTGAGAACCTTTCCAAAGTGCCAGGATGCAGAGTCAAATAAAGACACAATCATTTCAGAAAAACAAGTTAGAATAGTATATGTAATATATTTTTATATAAAACAAACATATTTTATGTAAAACTTGTTTAAAATTCAAAGTAATTACTTAGTGTTTGATGAATGATGTCTCAGTGATTTTGATTGGCATGTGAAATTGTAAAATATAGATAAATATAGAAGAATATTGTAGAAAAGGATAATACAGTTTCTTGTCTTATAAGGGACATGACTAAAATCTCTACAATGAGAGATAGATTAACTAGAGAAAACCACAAGGCCTCTGTATTTCAGTTAGGTTGCATAAGGGGCCCTCAGAATCGAAGACCCAAAGATTGGGTGAGAGCTACAGTTTTATTATAAGTCTGCTGGAAAAAAAATAGAAAGCTGTGGAAAAACATGACTTGCCAAGGAGTGTGTGATCTAATGGACATTTAGCAAGACTTCCAAATTCCTATTCTTTGTCTTTCTGTAAGTCATCTACTCTCCCCCAGGGACAAATAAGACCCTTGTTCCACGACAAGGTCTAGGTAGTGAGTGTGGAAGAGATCAGAGTATAAATATTCAAAAATTCACTTTTTGCTTTGAGAAGGATAATTCTAATTCCTATTACTTGCTTGGAGAAAAAAAATGGAGAGTGTAGAATATAAGGCATGAGATGAGGCTATAGCTCATCCAGGCTACAGAGCACTTGCCTACCTTGTGAGACATCAGGTTTCATTCCGAATATTTCCAGAATAAAAAAGAAGAAAAAATGATCTCAGAGAAACGTTGCTTTTGAGGTCCTTTCTTACCTTCCCATCAAATATTCAACATGCCTGCACATCATACCCAGGCATTGTGTTCTGAGTCCGACAGAATCCATGTTTAATGAATGACAAGATTTTTTTTCCCTCAAAGTCTCAAGGAATACATATTTATCACATGAGATGCTTCTTGAGGAAATGTGATACTCACAACACATTCACTCATGAAGGGAACAAAGGAAAGACCAAAATAATAATTGCACCAAGTCCTATATTTTCAGGAGTATAGATGAAGGGTTACCTACAGGGAGAGGGATACCTTAAGGCTAACTGCATCATTGAAAAACCTATGCTAACATGGGTGACCAGTCGTAAAAGCTGCAGTGTTGTTTATTGATTCAACAACCCTGAGGAAGAGCCCTGGTAAATCTTGAGTGTTTAGACTTTCCTGGGCACATAAAGTTTATTTTTTGGGTCTCATGAAATGTCACACTCCTTCCTTGAGGGAATATTTCATTTATGAGGACATTGCTATATAATAGCACTTTTGCATATACACTTCTGGAAATAATTTTTAAAATGAATATCTGACTGAGGTAGACTTTAAGAGCTTTGTCTCCTGGAAGGGGCAGGCTAGGTCACAGATATCTCTTCTAGAAATCTGTCTTAATATGTTTAATTGGCATGATGAAAAGATTTAATTGAGCTGAGTGTTCTCTAAAAGCAGTAATTTGATTTTCCTTGAATTTACTTCAACAAAATGTAAAAATAAATAAGTCATAAAAACTGGAACTGTAAAGAGGTTGTAGAGACCACAGAAGATTAAGTTGTCTTGTGGAAATTTATAGACTTCGTTTCAGTTCTGAGTTTGGAGAGCTTAGAGCTAAAGGATGCTCCCCAAGAATATGTGACTAGGATGCAGGAATCTCGGGAGTTACTGCTGTGGTACTGGGTCACCTTAGCCATAACTGTAATCAGTGTCCATCAAGTGACAGCAGACGTCCTGTGGGGAATGACTCTGTATGCTTTAACTGCTTACATACACACTGTGAATACTAGCTTATATGTGGAAGTATTAAAGATACTGGAATACTGTTGAAAAAAATAAAAATAATTGTAATTTATTAATAAGTTTAAGGATGATGGAGTTATTCCTTAGCCCACTTATAAATAATCAAACAGAAGAAACACCTGATGGCTTTTAACAAGATGAGCCTGGATTGTGCAATTTTAATCGATCTAAGCTAGGTTTTAATGCTATTCCCCCAAATAAAACCCCAATATATACATATGTCCCCTTGGGATGTTATTCTCCACTCTATGCCAATGTCCTAGGCCATGTAGAATTGTGTTCTTCCATGTAATCCATGGCATGTCCTCTTCCTTTCCTTCCTGGTGCTTCTCTTTCCTGTGATCCTCTCTGCTGCAAAAACCCTCTTCTACCCATTCCAGGCTCCAGCGTTATATTCAGCCAATCAACTCCAAATTAGGTAAAGCAAGATTCACACAAAAAAAGACAGATATACAGGACAATGTCCTCATCTTGGCTGCAACCAGATCCTAGGGCCAGTAATTAGCAACAAAATACAAGCAGCTTTCAGATTACTCCAACAGGACACTAACTTGTTTGGGATGGGGTAGAATGAGGTCACAATTACTACTGGATAATTATCTGGACAATTGCAGCTGGATAATATGCAGTCAGGGCTAATGCTATATACTGCCAAATACTTATGTATATGAGGTAATGTGTATATGTATATGTGTGTGTCACTATGTATATTCCTACTATTGGCTTCCAACTACTGAATTGCCAATTAATTTAAAATTTTATTTTTAATTGTGTATGTGTGTCTGTATGTGGGTTTGTACATTTGTGTGTAGAAGCCTGGAAGAGGCCATGAATTCCCTCTAGCTAGCCTTATAGGAGGTTGTGAGATACCCAATATGGGTGCTGTTACTGAACTTCAATCCTCAACATCAGCAAGTGCTCTTAACTTCTTTTTGTTAATATCTGTCCCACTGTGTGTATGTGTAAGGTTTTAATGCTGGAAGGTCTCTTAATTTAACAAAGATTACATCTTAGTGCCACCAGCTAATCTCCCTATGCCTTAGCTCTTGCATCAGCAATTGTGATCAACATTATTTTTAATTCTGAGGATTACATAAAAACATATCCCACATATGACACATTTATCATGATATAGAATTGTCTCACCTCTCTTCTGCCTAGGTTCCCTTGAGTACTCATTGGCTTTTCTATTGGCAGAATAATCATGCTCCCCATAAATCTACCTAAATGCATCTTGGCTTGGCAAGATTGAAACATGTTCTCAGTAAAGGTCAAGATCTTGTTTCTTAGTCCCAATTCTAGAACCCAGTATAATATTCCTGTCAATCCTTTCAAAGGAATGCCTGTCATGGTCTCAATAGGCTATTAAACTCTAAGAAGAAAAAATGTGTCTCTGATCATTGAGATTGGAACCCTGGGGCTGGAGAGATGGCTCAGCCGTTAAAGGCTAGGCTCACAACCAAAAGTATGAGATTGTAACCCTGTGTGTGGGGAAGGGGGTAGAGGAAGAAAGAGAGAAAGTTTGCATGTATATTCATGGGAGTGCACATGTGTGCATGTTGGTGCAAGAAGTGAATTGAGAGTTATTCTTTAAGGGTAAGACAAGCTTGTATGTTTCTATGAATTCCTTTTAACACTTTGAAGGTTCTCAGTGTGTGTTTTCTGTTAAGGGGGCTGTAGACTTTGAGGAATAAGTGGTGAAATTGGAAGCGTTTCAATGTCTATGTGCTCCTCAGTTCAGATTTGTCTGTAATGTGGGAACAAATAAGATCTTTAACCTCAATGACAATTGGTATATCTCATGTGATGTGTGGCATATGTTGCTACAGGCACCAAGTCACCAGTGTTTCTGCCCCAGAATAAAATACTCATTGTTTTCAATCCTTGATATCAGCTCCCTCTTTGCATACTGCAGAGCACTGAGATCGCCCAAGCTATTGTTGGGATAGGATAAACCAAAATCCTTTATGCTACAAATTCTTGGATTTCTTAGATTAATTTATATGTTTGGGTATTTTGGTTGCATGCTTCTCTGAGTACCAGCTATTTGTACAGCTGGCACTCAGAGGAAAGAAGCGGGCATTGGATTCCCTAAAACTGGAGTTACTGATAGGCTTTAGCTTCCACTTGAGTACTGGGAATCAATCTCTGGAAAACTAGCCAGGGCTTTTAACCACTGAGTCACATCTCCTGTCCCACAATTTATGTTTTAGTCAAAATAGGAAAAGTACTATTGTTGTATAAAATACATGCTAGAATCATACTCTGATCAAATTAGAAACCCAGCATGTGTGTGTGTGGATGTGTGCAAGTGTTTATGTGTGTATGTGCACATGGGCAGGTGTGTGCAGGTGTGTGCATGTGTATGCAAGTGTGTGTGGTGTTGACTCTTTTCAATCTTGGAGCTGTGGCATTTGAAAAGGGTGACTTTATGGTCATTATCAGTGGGAAAAGAGAATTGAAAGGCTTCCAAGAGTGGTTCTATGGAACAGTCCAATAGGTGGCTATCACATGCAGTCTAACCTCAAGGGAAACTGGAGATACATGTGGATTCTATTTTTAAATATGTCTCTGTGTGTGCATGTGTTTGCATATATGTGTGTATGTATGATAAGTGTGTTTGTGATAGATGTCAGTATGTGTGTGATTGGAGGTACATATGTGCCACTGTACATATATGGCGATCAGAGGACAACCTTGCGATACATATTCTCTTTCCACCTCTGTTTGAGACAGGGCTCTTACTCACTTTGGCACACTCCAATCCGTCAGGCCCATGAGCTTCTGGGGATCCTTCTGTCTTCTCCATCTTTTCATCAGAGAGCCAGGGTCACAGGTGCGTGCTTCCAAACCTGCCCAGTTTTAGATGTGACTTGAGCTGCAGATGCAGATCCTCATGCCTGCGCAGCAAGGAGTTTATGTGCTGATCATCCACCCAGATCCATATGTGGACCTTGATAATAGGGACAGAATCTGCTTCTGGTGGCGCACTGGCTGCAGATATTCTTTCTAGTTTCTCTACATGGTGGTCAAATGGACTGTCAACTTACTGGGCTGAGCAATGACTAAGACACAAGAAAAACATAACTCTGCATTTCTTAATGAGGGTGTTTCCAGAGACAGATCAGGAGAACTCTTACCAAATAAACGATTTGACTTGTAGATAGAGCAAAAGTTTGAATTTATTATTTGTCATGACAGAGTTGTGGAAGGTGGAGACTAATTACAGGAAGGAGGTCAGTAAAGCTGTGTCCATTGAACACACCGTAACTTGCCCATCACTTCCTGTCATGCTCCATGCTGTTTCCTATTCACCATGCAGAGAGCTGCTCCACCATGCTTCCATACCATGATACACTGAAACCTCTGGAACCATGAGCTAAGATGTTTTACATATGATCAAAACAATAATAAAATTAACACAGAAGCTCTCCTGGACCCTGCCTTGTGTTTATCTCATGAAGATACAGCTTTGTGTTTTAACATCTTGGAAAATATATTTGTTACTGACAATAATCCTTAGAATCACACCTGTGACTCTTATTATGATGATAGATATTGTAATGCCTCTCACATAATCTCTATTCTAGCAACAGGTTTTTGAAATCTATACTGTTGAAAACCATCTACATAATAAACTGGGACATTACTTTATTTCAATGCAATTTAATCTTGCTTTATCTTAGCAATTATTTCTGGGTTGGCTGAATTGGATAATGTGCGTTGGCACATGGGGAATATCTAAACAGGTAGCAATTAAATGCATCCTATTAAAATTTGTTGGTGGGAAGATAGGAAAATAGCCTTCTTGTGACCTCATGGAGCTTCTGCAGGAACAGCAAGTCCACAAAGGTGTCAATAGTATGTGGAATTAATTTAAGAAACTTTGTTCTGCAACACATGTATTTTTCCATGAGTTTCTCTATACTGAGGTGTATTAGTGTTCATTAACAAAACTCATTAAGGTAAAAGTAATAAGACAATTTGAAGTATAATTATTGCCTATTGGAGAGAAAATAGATGTATAAAATTTTGAACTCTAACAAGTTAGAGCTTTTTGGTAATTAACTAGAGATTGTTTTTCCCCATGTCTTCCAAGAAAATGCTGAGATTCCTCAAACATCATATATTTGCTTTGTTCTTATGCTCCCTTACTCTGTTTCCACTCTCCACATTGTTCCTTCTTTTGTTACTCATAGTTATTCTTTTCTCTGTATATTTAGACTGACAGAAAGTCAATTGTAAGACTGCCAAGCAAGTAGTTGTGATTTGAAAGTCTGTTTATACAATATATTTCAAATGAAAGGCTGTAAAATTCTAATCAAATGAAAGGACACAGAAAGGATATGAAATTTTAAGAATCACTTTTAATAACCAATGGGTTAGCATTTCATCCTTAAGGCCTATGAGTGGAAGAAAGTGTCTGGACGATTTTATGTACAGGAAAAGCAGAGGGGGTTATGGGAAATAGCTTAGTTGGTAATATGATGGCTTTGTATGCATGGAGATCTGAGTTAGAGACTCAGAACCCACCTAAAGCATATGAGTATCATGGCTTGTCTTTGCGGTCCCAGTTCTGGGAAGGCAGAGAGAAGCAGATCCCTGGGGCTCAGTGACTCTTCAGTATGTCCTACTTGGTAACTTCCAGGCTAGTGGGGGACCCTTGTGGACACTGCTTGAAGAATGACTTCTGAATTTATTCTATGGCCTCCAAATGCATATATGGACATAAAAATGCACACTACCCATACATATGCACCTGCAATTAAATATGTATTTACAGAAATACAAGCACAGAAACACATACAAGTACACATGTACATAAACACACACACACACACACACACACATGCACACACACACACACACACACAAAACATGCTCACTCACATGCACTCACACTGGGGTTGGGAGAGAGGGAGTCACAGAGAGTTCCTTTTCCAATTGGTATGATGAAATCCTTAACAAAATTAGCATAATATAGACAGAGTTTATTTTGGCTTACAGTTCTAGGGGAATAGAGTCCATCGAGGTGGAGAGGACACTGCAGTGGGCAGGAAATGCACAAGACACGAGACAAGAGGGTGGCCAGCACAAATTGTATCTATAGTTCAGAAGCAGAGTAAGAAAGACAAGCTCAAGGCCCACCCCAGCGAGTCACTTCTTCCAGTGAGGGTCTCTCTCTCTCTCTCAAATACAGAGACAGAGAGGAGAAACCAGTGTTCATACCGTCTCAGAGTATGGGTTGAATCTCCCCAAGTAGTGAAAGTTGAATGGGATATTTCTCTTCAATAAATCTAAGCCTGTTAACCAGCAAATACATGCTTTGCTATCTGTCAGTACCCAGAAACAGCTGTGGGGCAGTCCCTTAAAGATATTCATAAACATACATTATGAGCTGGCTCTTGAAGATTAGCAAGGAATTGAATGGGCACACAGAATATCTTTATTTTGTTTGGTTCATTTTTTCCTCAGCTATGAAGAATAGTAAGAATCATGTTTGAAAAGAAGAAGGGACAAAACAAATGGAACTGGAAAAGTGAGGAGATCCAACAAATGTTTGAGAAGAGTTATGGGCATTGAGAAGAGGGCGAGAGAAATTACATGTGTATAACTATCTCAGGTAGTTTGAGTTTGGATCATAGAGTTGATAATAAACTCTAGAATTTTCTTTCTCTGTTATACACACTCTTTACTATATGATTCACCAGCTAAGAATTCAAACTTTAAACCTCACTAAGATTAAGAAAATGGGCTCATTTTCTACTATTTTTGTATGTACATATACACATTCATGTGCGTTTGTATATGCATAGCTGCGTGTAGTTGTGTATTAATGTATGTATGTATTAGCCAGAGGTCAGCACTGGCTATCTTCAGTTAATCTCCACTTTATGTTCTGAGACAAGTCTCTTACTAAACTTGGAGCTTGGCAGGGCACCTGGCCAGTATGCCTTTGGAATCCTTATGTCTCTATTTCCACAGCTTTAGGATGCCTGGCTTCTTACATGGGTTTGTGGGATTGAACTCTGGTTCTTATGCTTCTGGTGCAAGTATTTCACCCAGTGAAATATCTCCCATCATTTAAAATAATAGTGAAGCTATGACAGCAAAGTTTCTATTTTGGTTGTGAGCCTAGCCTTTAACGGCTGAGCCATCTCTCCAGCCCTACAGCAAAGTTTCTAACAAATAAAATCTGAACGCGGGAAAATTTCAGATTAATAAATAATTAAAATTTATTAAAAAAATTTAAAACTTCAAATTAATAAAAATTTAAGAGGATTTTCATCATGTTTCATTAGGAATTGACTGCTGCATTTTATCTGCTAATATCTGACTCCATTTTCCAGAGAACCTACACTTTGTGGTTCTCTTCTGCAGAAATAAAATATAAGTAGGGGCTTTTTATAATACCCATTCTAGCTCCCAAGTAATGACATAGAGACCTATTATATTTATTAATAAGCTTTAAGAACTATAGCTGGACAGATTCTTATCTATTGTAACCCAACTATGCTAGCCTGGCTACTTCCCACCCACATGTCCTGTGTTACTTCCCATCTAAGTCTTGCCTGGACTTAACCTGCTCCATCTTTCTTCCTTCCATCACCAGCATGGTGACTTCCTCATGATGATTCTCTCTCTGCCCCTCTCCCTGAGAACCCCTAACTGGGATCGGAAGTCTGTTTTTCAGTATCCTCTCCTGCCAAGCTACTGGCTGTGCAGCTCTTTATTAACCAATCAAAGATGATGGAGAACAATTTTTACACAACATTGAGACAAGAGGTTCTTAAATAGTAATGACAATGGCCATGTCTGACTGCAACTAGATCCCTGTGCACAGAAATCAGCATCTGAATAAACAGTGCACAAGATCAACCCCCAACACTATTCTGTCCTGATAACTAAACAGAAGGCAAAAACTGATGCTATCAGTCTTCTAAGCAAATTCACAAGTTTCAGAGTTTACTTTATTTTTTCTTAATCTTTCTACATGGCTTATTTTATTATAAATAACCCCAGAATGATTTAATTTTTTCTCCTCCAATCTGTATCTGTTTCATAGGTATACAAGAACATCCTTATATATTCAAAATATAGTGATCTAAACAGCTACTGTGGCATACTGCAAACTCCTAGGATCCAAGTACATACCTTAGCTAGTTTTATAATCTTTGCTGAACTTTACAAAGGAAACATGGGGGATTTCATAGCAAGTTTTGTGTATGTATTACTTTAAACCCAAGTTATGAATTAAGTGTTTGCTTAGAAAAGAAGTTCTAGCTGTGGTTCAGAATCAAGTTGTAGGTCTGAAGGAAAATTTAAGTATTATGCATGTGGATAAGTCTACTCAAATTTACATATCAGAGAGAAAAACCTGATATTGCGGACTCAACCACCCACAGATACAGATAATTAAAACCACAGATCAAGGTTATACAGGGAGTTGGAATTACAGAGATCCCTCCAATTGAGATTCTCCTCAGCAGCAAAGGAAGGCTGAGAGAACCAAGAAGCATGCTGAGCCAGCACCAAGTTAAGGAGACTGTGACTTCTGTCTAGGGCTGATTCCATGGTCATGTGTGTGCTGATTACATTGTTTCTGTGGTTAGGTTTTGGAGATATGAGTAGAGCTTAGCAAGATACTGGGAGAACATCCCGAGTCAAGGTTCACAAAGCTCTCCAGACCTCCTTTCCCAAGTCGAGGGCCTATGTGACCCAGGATGATCACACATTAAAAAAAAGGTATGGCCTGGCCTAACTTTGGCACGTGGCAGAATATGGGGTTCACTGGGAATGCGGGCAAGGGAGGGTACTTGCATTATGTGTCCTAGAGAAGAAAGAAGGCCTCACTGTGCCAGAAAAGTGGTAGAGAATTCCACTTGTGTAGCAACTATGTAAAGGGAACCCTAGCTTGACATACGAAAGGATGGTTAGCATGTGGTGGAAGCCCTTCAGGGGCACAGCCCTCAGATGAAGCCTTGGTGAGCACAGGTGACAAGTTGTGCCTGAGACACAGAGGAGGGTAATCTGGTCTTATAAGGAAGTGGATTTAATTCCTTGTGGCTAGGTGACTGAGACCATTAACTTAGAAGACTGTATTGTGGTAGGTCAGTCCATTGCAGTGTGTGGATTGGTGCTGGAAAGATCTCAGAGCAGGCCAGTTCCCAGGAGGATCAGCTGCTAGCATTAGAGGGAGAGTGGGAAAGCAGTGATGGTGCTATTCCAGTCACAGGAGAGTGCTCAGTTTCCTCCGGGCAGCACAGAAGGTCTTCATAATGTGGAGGGGAGCCTTTGGAAGCTCAGCCCTTAAGTAGTGGAAAGTTTCCTTCCTCTTGGGTAATGAAAAGCATTTTCTAAGTGAAATGGTAATTCCCTGAGATTCCAAAGAGGGCTGTCTGCCCTAGATAATTATGACAAGGACCTCATGTGAGTATAAGGGGGTTGGATTTGGAGCAGAAGCAAGTTGGGAAACCTATTCATTCACTTTTTACTTCAGTTGACTGTGGTCAAGTCTGGGGTGAACCTTCTTGATTGATGGTTGATTGACTGATGTAGGACAGCACAACTCACCGTGGGTTGATGGCTCTGGGTGCGAGAAAGAGGTTGGGCATGCTATGAAGAGAAAACCAGTATGCAGCACTCTTCCACAGCCTCTACATCAGTTAGTTTTTCCAGGTTCCTCCGCTGACTTCTCACTGAGATGGGCCATTGCCTGAAAGTATAAGAAGAAGTAAGTCCTTGCCTAGCCAGGTGGCTTGTGATTATGGTGTTTTTGTCACAACCATAGAGGCCCTAGACAATAGTGTAGGATGGAGGTTGCAGTGAGATCTGAGGAGTTGTGATATACCTACTCATAGGAGTACCTGATAGCACAGGCTGGCTGACTTCTGTGCACAAGGTGACCAAAGGATCTTGCCAGAAGTAGCCTTTTCCCCCTGGAATCTGGACTCTGGCCTGAGAAATTGTAGAGCTTAGACACACACACACACACACACACACACACACACACACACACACACAGAAAGAGAGAGAGAGAGAGAGAGAGAGAGAGAGAGAGAGAATGCCTCCATAAGATTGGCTTGTGAACAAATCTATGAGACATTTTTCTTTACTAATAAATGATATGGGAGGTACAAGCCTTTTGTGGGTTGTGCTGCCAATAATCTGATGATCTTGGATTACACACACACACACACACACACACACACACACACACACACCATTTTGAGAAAACAGTGGGGAAAAAGCCACTATGTGACACTTCTATATCTGACTCAGTTCTTGGCTCCCAGTTCCAGCTTTGAGCTGTTTCCCCAACTTTCCGCTGTGGTGGATTCTGACTGAGAGTTGTAACATGAAATAAAATCATTCTTTTGCAAGTAATTTTGGGCTGTACTATTTCATCACAGCAATAGAAACCCTGACTAAGACAACTTTGTCCATCCCAGAGCTAGAATCTGTAAGGTTTGAAAATATTTGGGACCCCCACAAATCTAATGGGCTTTATGGGCTTTATGGGAAGTGGTAGAAGGTGGCCCACTGGCACAGTTGCCACTGCCCATGGACAATCTACTGTTGCAAATGCTTAGTGCCCTGTTGAGGAAGGTCTAATAACACTGCTTCAGATAGGCTGATTTCAATGCTGAGATCAGGTTACTGCGCCTTCTGAGGCATTGTCTTGATTGGTTAATAAAAGTCACTGATAGCTAATTAGCTGGGCAGAAAGAGAATAGGAAGGTGGGACTTCCTGAGATTAGAACAGGAACCCTACATTTTACACAGAGGATTTGCTTGTTCCACCAGGAGACATGGAAGCACATAGATGTGTTTGAGAACTCTGGAAGGCAATCACAGGCACATGGCAGTTTGGGATTAGGTGATCCGGGTTAATTTAGAGTAGCTAATTGAGAGTCTGCCCAGCTAAGAGCCAAACATTGAAACATTAAAAGGTCTTGGTTTACTTAGTTATTGGAGAAAGGACTGAGGCATCTTATAGGCCATCAGTCCAAGCAATACAGGGCCATCTGACTCCCATTGAACTCTGATGGCAAATCTCCTTACAAGCCGCCGGTAATTCTACTGGCCTAATATAACAATTTATATTATGTAACAGAGTTTAGGTTACAGGTGGTGTAGATCGCCCTTGGTCCAGGGCTTTTTCTCCACGAAAATTCAGCAGGCTAGAGCCAGGCCTGATGGCTGATATTCCACCAGGCTGCCCACTGCTCTGCCAGGCCCCCGGATGCTCTGCCAGTCTAATCTTAGAGTTTATACTTATTAATAAATACAATTGAAAATTAAATTGCAGTTAGAGTGCCCTTTGACTAGAGACAGCCCTACTGAGGCAGCAGAAATTTCCTAGTCAAGGACAGGCCATAGTTTGTTCTCTGAACATACGGATGCATGGCGTGCAACTTTGGTGTTCAGGACATTGGTCTTTGTGCTTAAGGTACTGATTGAGGGGCAGTGTGGATTCCTGTGCTCTGTGATCCATATTCCATAGCCTCTGGACTGCAGAAACAGTGAAGGCTGTGAGATCTATGCAAATTCAAAGTCTTACAATGTAGATAGTAGTTCTCAAGGAGGTGAGGGGCTAGGAAGGAAACCAAGGCAAGCAAGGACCAGCAATTCTTTATCTACTGAAGCTTCCCTGAAGTTTACTTCTGCAGTATCTGCAGCCCCTAACCTGTCATCACATCTTAACTGCTGCTATCCCTTAAAAATGTGCCCAGTAAGTCAGATATTTCCTGTTCATGACGGTGACCTCCTTAGAGTGATGCCTGGCAGGATACACTCCTGTTCATCTACTCCAAATGCTTCCCACCTGACCAGAGACCATTTCCTCTCCTTTTATTGAACCTTCTTTAAAATCAAAGAATACATCATGAAGATCAGTCACATGGAAAGAGGAAACAAGACAAGGGTGGTAACCAGGGGGGATGAAATTTCCAAGTTAAACCTATATGTTTACAATGCTATTCCAGAATTATTTTTTAACCCTTCCCTGCACCTGATAGACCAGGTATCTTAGAGGGAAAATATGCAGTGGATGCAGGACAAGATTTCTTCCTTTCTCCATTATGCCATAGATACTATTAAATATGATTTCATGCATCAATATATATGAAGAGTTTATATGAAGTACACATTAGAATATTACTTTTATTAAAACAAATACTTGTTATTATTTAAAAATAATAGTACACATATGGAATGGACATTTGGGATGCATGTTATAACTTATAATTTTCATAATTGTGGCCTAATTGTTCTTAGTGTTTTGTATTGTATTTATTGTTATAAGAAAAAGAGTTTTTTATTGGACTAAAAGGGGGAGCTCTTGGGGGGAAAAGATACACTTTAAATTAAAAAAAAAACAGAAAGGTGAGAGGGAAGAGGGTAGGAAGGTGGGACATGGAGGGGGTGGAGGGAGGGGAATTGTGACGTAACATGAAGAAATAAATAAATGTTTAAAAAACTGAAAGAAATAAGAGTACAGCTTAAGATGTCCATTTTAATAATTACCCATAGCAACTCATTTTTTGAGTATAGAAGGAAGCATTTTAATCACCAAAAGAACATAAACAAAATCATGTACTGTCTTCAGAAATCTATCACATATTAATACTCAAATAGACCAGAGTCTGGATGGTAGTGAGAACTGAGTTTCAAATATCTTTCTGAGACATGTAGGTAAAGAAGCTGAAAATAGGAGAGACTGGAAACATTTTGAGCATAGTTATAATTTATCTTCATGTGACTATTATTTGCTCTTCAGTAATGGCTTCAATGTTGAACACCCATAAACTTGTATGTTTGAACACTTGGTTTCCAGCTGCTGGCACTGTTTGGGAAGGTTATGGAAACTTTAGAAGGGGAAACCTTGCTATGTAGTGGGGTCCTTGAGATTTTACAGACCTGTTTTATTTTTCATTCATCCTCTGCTTCCTGATTATAGATATAATGTGACCAGTTAGCCTCCTGATCCTGAGACTTTGTCTTAACCACAAATGGACTGTGACTCCTCAAACTGTGAGCCTCTCTTCCCTTCCTCACTTAAGTTGTTTCTTATCAAGTATTCAGTCACAACAATAAGAAAAATAAATAACACACTCTCATCACAAAACACAAATGATATGAATGTCTGACAGATTCCTATAAGTCTTTAATTTATCGATGCCATGAAAGTTGGAAGAAAATTCTGTGACAATATCCTTTGAGATTTATGAATCAGTCATGTTGGAAAGTCAGAAAATGAAAGACCAATCTTTCAGGGCAAGAACAGAGAAGATGTAGTTTTTTTCTCATGATGAGACACATGGATAAATGGGTAAAGATCAGAATGACAATCTTTCGACTAAATCCCCTGCAGTGAACCTGCAAGAACATATTTATTTTTTATTCTTTTTTATTAAATACTTTATTTTTTTCTTCAAGTTATATCTCAGTCACAAACCATTCCCTATTCCCCCTTCCTGTCCCACCCTTCCACCCTCTTCCCCCCAACAGCTTCCCCTTTCAGTCCAACAAATGGTTCCTTCTCTAATAACAGTAAATACTATACAAAACAACCGAAATAAATATGCCACATTTATGAGAGTTAAATGGCCCAGTATACCTTCCCAATGTCCAGTTCATACATATTTGGCCCCTGACTTTAACTTTCTACCATCTAACCATCTCCATGAATTTAAAGTTCTATAACTGACTTAACTTTCATACTAACTTGCATCACTATTATAACCATCTTCTTAGATCTAGAACACCCTCTTGATTCCTAAACAACTCAAAATTTAACTATGAGACTCTAACTGTCTATTCTTCAACCACCTCAGAGACCTGAGAGGGATAAATATAACTGATTATATAGGAAGTGCAGGGCCTGCAGCTTTCAATACTAAGAAATGACAAACCAGTGACTGCCTGGACAATTCCCCCTTTCTCTCCACACATTCCAGCATCAGTCTTCAGCCTTTTGGTCCTGTTTCTCTGACAGACATTGATTGTAGAGCAGGAATTATGAAGGACTTACCTAACCTGTCTTGGCAGAGCTAGGCTGTCGACTTCCCTGCTACCAAGTTTTGTCCTTTTTGGACAGCAGTCTGTCTGCAGTTGAAGCAAGGAGATTTTTCATGCCAAGAGATAGGCTTGCCACTAATTCAACCATCTCACACTGGAGATTCTTCGATGCTTATCTTCTACTTGGAGTAGAATAGGGGGTGCTGTCAGGAGCTGATATGTCTCGATATCAAAAAAAATCTTAATTTAAGATAACATCTTTGGCCGGGCGGTGGTGGCACACGCCTTTAATCCCAGCACTTGGGAGGCAGAGGCAGGCGGATCTTTGTGAGTTCGAGGCCCGCCTGGTCTACAAAGGGAGTCCAGGACAGCCAGAGATATTCAGAGAAACCCTGTCTTGAAAAAAAACAAACAAAAAAAAAGATAACATCTTTGAATTCCATATTCTGCAGATCTCTTGGGGTTTTTGAAGATGCCCTATCCATCTCTTGTATTTAGATAAGCAAATGTTGCTTGTCTCTTAACAACTTGATTACTGAGTAGTTTAGAGAATATCTGTGATAGACTGTCATAGTAGCTAACAAAGTGAAAGTGACATGTTTGCATGACTAGGAGTTTGTTTTACTTAACTATCCTAAACAGTTTTAGACGGTTGGTATCAAGAGGCCAGAGCTTCACATTTTATTTTTAAGTATCTCTAGGTATGATACCATTAGGAAGCGTTACCTTTAATTTTGTATCAATATACAAAGGTCTATTCACTTGTGGATAACTGAATACTCTGTTATTTAGGGGAAGAGATTACAAGCTGTTAAATGGTCCTGTTTAATGGGTTTTGGAGGTTAGACCCAGGGAATTCCTACTTTTCCTTTTCTGTATCATTCTTTCTCTCCTATGTAGGAGTGCATGGACTTGAGAAAAATGAGACATAGACATAGCACAAGAAGGATCAAGAAGAAGGGACAGATTATTGAATATGCCCTTATACCTTTGTATATTGATACAAAATTAGTAGTATATTTGGCTAAAGTGGTATTGACCATTGTTTATTGTGCAAAAATAAGATCGTATTGATCTTTGTATATTGATACAAAATTAAGATTATAGTTGGCCACAATGGTATTGACCCTTGTATATGGACGTAATATTAAGATTGTATTGGGCTACATAGGCATTGATCTTTGTATATTGATACAAAATTAAGAGTATATTTTTTATTCTTAAGGATTCCTGCTTAAACTCAAGTCATTTATGGCTTCTGTCCTTCTAACCAATCCATGTAGCTGGATGAATTCATCTATTTTACATTATAACTTACATTATTCACTGAAGGAGCCACAGAAGCTCAAAACTTGTATTCTTTGGAAACATAAAAGACTTCTAAGAAAGGATGAATAAAACATCACAAACACTATATTTATTTGAGATTATAGCCTATTAGAAATTAATAAAACTCCCACAGGTTTTATTGAAGAGAGCAGTGCAATCTAGGAGAAACAGAGACAGATGTTATGCCTGTAGCAATTCCCTCTACATTGAAACCATCAGTCCTGGATGAAGTTCAGGATACAAAGAAGTTCTAAAGGTGTCCACTGACACTTGGGAAATAAGGAGTTTCAGGAAGACCTGAAATTGGAGGGGTAATTTTTTTCCCTGTTCAGCTGCCTGGACGTCGTGCAGAGAACTTCAGGTTAAAAGTTTCGTGACTGTGTCACCTATTCTGGGGTGGCCCTTAGTACAGAGCTGTATTTCAGTCACCCATGCTCCTATGAGCTACCACTCACCTATACTTCAGGAAGTAACCTCAGTAAACTCATTGGCCCACCAATCTGGACTTTGGTAGTATCTTTACATCGGTCTGTTATCAGTGTCATATTTGGGCTGAATAGACCCAATTTTTATTTATATAACCCCAAATTAGTGTCACACAACAGCAAACATGGCCTTTACAAAGAAAAGAAATGTATTGCTGAAAATGATATTCTGCCAAGAAAGGTAATCTCATACATGAGTGACATGCTCAAAGAATAAGCTTGAACAAATAGGTCCACTGCCAGGTCATCATAAAGATGTCCAAAGAGCATAGAGAGCAAATAAATAAACAGTGTAAAACTTGTTTGTGGCTCTTTCCATGGATATGTTGCCATAGTATTGGTAGTTTTATTTTCTCCCAATTTTGTGTGTGTGTGTGGGGGGGTGTGTGTGTGTGTGAGTGTGTGTGCGTGTGTGTGTGGGTGTGTGTGTGTGGGGTGTGTGTGTGTGAGTGTGTGGGTGTGGGTGTGTGTGTGTGGGGTGTGTGTGTGTGAGTGTGTGGGTGTGGGTGTGTGAGTGTGTGGGTGTGGTGGTGGTGGTGGGAGCTGAAGTCATAAGTTGATAAGTAAACATAAAGTAAATGACCCGAAATGAGTTGGGAAGATGGGTCTGCTGGTAAAGGGCTTGGTTCATAAGCACCAAGACCCGAGTTCAATTCCACAGAACATACATAAAAAGCCTGGCATGGTGGTAGATGGTTGAAAAGGCAGGCTGGGAAGCAGAGCCACTATAAATGAATTGGTGAGTTCTGGGTTCAGTGAGAGGCCATTTTAAAAAATAAATCAATAAAATGAGGTGGAGAATGATTAAGGGAAGCACCCAATGTCAGGCCCTGTTCTCTGTTCTCTACACATTCTCTCATACACACACACACACACACACACTCTCTCTCTCTCTGTCACACACATTCACACACACACACACACACACACACACACACACACACACACACACACAAGCACACATGCATGAAAAAGACAAAAAAGTAGACAAAGTCATCAAAGAACCTCACCAGAGAACCAAAGACCATGGGACTTCTCAACAAATTCAATTTATTCCACCCTCAGTTTCCAGAACTAAGTAATATACAGCTTGAGGAGTGTGTAATAAATTGCTATTTTAATTCTGGTTTGAATTCCATCTTTCCTGTAATGACACACAATGTTTTTGGCTACACGCCTCCCTATGATGAGATTTCTGAACAAAACACAGATAATTTAGAAGTGTTCAAAGTTTGCAGAGGTTTACAGAACAACAGAAAAGAAGTAATCTTCTACCCACTGCTTATTTTTGGAATGTGTCCTGAAATTTTAGGATTTGTCATTATCTTTTCAAAAGCTTATCTGTACTGACCTTTCCTATCCTTTTTTTAACATCTTAAAAGCTTCAATCATATCTCAACTCTTTAATGTCTTTTCTCCAACTATTGTAATTTCAGTTTTTCTGGCTCTCAGAAGTAATACAGCATTCTTATGCATTTATCACTCTGGTCCCGTCAATCCCTTCTGCCTCCTCAATGTCTTTTCAGTGACATTATTCCTTTCCCTACTGAGGGAGATTGTCTCAAATGGTAAGTCCCTGAGTGTACTTAATCAGCTACTATTACAGTGCCTGGCTTCACACGACATGTTTGTAGCCTATTCCATAAATTTATTGTTCTTAAAAGCAAACCCAATTTTGCAATGAAACTATCCAATCCCCTTTTCATCAAAAACCAAGGTAAAATATATCTTTGGTGTAAACAGTCCTGTTCAGCTGCTGTGATCTAACTGGAATTAGTTCACACTGTCTTTTCTGAAACCATTCCTCTTAGACATCTCATTTCAGTGGGTATTGCTTTGGTCCTTCCCAGTCCTCTCTTATGTGTCATTTCTTCCTTATTTGTTTTTCCTTTACTCCTAGAGTGAGCAAAGTAGACACTCACCCACAGCCCATGTTGTATAGTATGCATCTTGTATACACTGGATCCTTAGAAGAATTCTGTGATGGTTACTAATGCCCAAAGGATGAGACTTCCACCAAGGCCACCTGTGTTGTTAAAGATCCTGTGTTGCATTTTCTCTCTGAGTTTTTTTTTTTTTTCACCAAGACAAGAGTCTGAAACTAGAACTTTGAATGGTGAGTCTAGCATTGGCGTTATTACCAGATTCTTGCTAAGACCGGGAGATTTTCATTTTGTGAATACCATAATATTTATGTGACACTTGCATTTATTTGCATGATTATTTCAAAGGGTCAGTACTGAGGTATCCAAGTTGAAATGTATTAAAGCTACTGAGATTTACATGATATTTTAAGACCTGGTTTTTTTTTGGTTTTTTTTTGGTTTTTTTTTTTTTGGAATGGCTAAGGGCATGTATTATTGTCTGAATCTGAATGCTGAATGTCTACTCTCCATTTTCTATTTCCACCACCTGTATGACCTCTCTGAATCAACTTTCTCTCTAGCTTCATTTGTACATGAATACTAGCAATTTATATTTACATATTTGAATTGAATACTTAAACAGTATATAAATGCCATAGTGTTCTCTTAACTCTAATTTCATTTTTCTGTAATTTCAGTATTGCATGGTCAACCACAGTCCAACAATATTGAATGAAAAAATTTCAGTTAAACAGTTCCTAAGTGATAAATCTAATATTATACAGAATATTATGATATACTCTCAGTCTATTCTTTCTGGTTTATTCTACTCAAGATAAGGTTTTTTCTAGCTTACTCATCCTGTACACATAATCTGTCTGATCAGTTACTTAGTGGCCATCTCACTTATGATAAGGACTATTATATCATTAATTAGATTGCTTGTATTCACTGGTTGACTCTTATGTAGTAGAATATCATGATTTCACATGGTACACATCATTCCATATGCCATGTAGCTATTGTCTCATCTCATACTATCAACTAGAGGAAGGTTAGTTTAACAGTTTGGGAAAGACCACATTCCCATAAATTTTAATATGGTATACTATTATAATGGCAGTATTTTATTATCTGTTGCTGTCATTAGTCTGTCACTTTGCCTAGTTTCTAAATCAAGCCTGATCCCAAATATGTTTCCAAAAGGGAAAAACACTTAATGTTATGTTTGGTACTATCTTGACTTTGGGCATATACTGGAAAAAGAGTCTCACAGATGATCTCAGATTTGCTTCTACATGTGAATTCTAGTAAAAGATTGCAAAACTAATCTAACACAGAAGGAGGGTAGAGAAATAGGAAGAGCCTAATGTTCACCTACCAAAATCTATGGCAGGTAAGCAAGTATAAATCTTTGTACACACATCTTCTCTTAGATCTAAAGCAAGCTAATAGTTCCTTGCTTATTTTAAAAGAAGGCAGCAGACATTTCTGAAGAATGAGTAAATTGAAAGGATAATATCAAGCCCAGTATGTCTGGCTTCAAAGTCAGTGGAATTCACACTGGATTTTAGTTACTGACCCACAATGAAGCTACCAGGACCTGGCATCTTGACTAGCCCATCAACACACATTGCATCCTGAGTGGGATACTAAAAGCACCAAGCACAATCTTCCAGATTAGGAACCTTTGGGCTGGGGCAATGCCTCAGGTGATAAAGTACTCGAGGCTACAAGCATGAGGTAGATCTGAGTTTGTCCATGTAAAAAAATTCCCAGGCATCTGTGGTGTGCACTTTTATTTCTAGCACTGGGGAGGGGGAGATAGGGTATCCCTGAGACTTGGCCAAATAAGCAACTTTCAGGTTATAACTAATTAATAAATAAATAATAGCAAATGAACGTTTTAATAATGTTGGGAAAGAGAAAATGTAAGACAGGAAAAAAGTTAGAGCCCACCATACAAAAGCCTGTCTGTGGGGAACAGAAAGCACACAGAAGCACTTTGGACTTTTCACTCAAGTTTACTGTGCATCTGAAACTTCTTTAAAGACAAAGTTTAAAGAAAATTAGACTGATCTGCAAATATTAGAATAAGAGCCTTGTTCCCTATCCTAATTCCTCCCAATGTAGAGAAAATGTAGAGAAAGATGCTCTGCCAAGCTGACAGGACCACCTAGGACAGGCCTGAGAATCACACCATTTTAAGCATTTTATTTATTTCTTTGCAACTTGCCTGCTGTGTGTTCCCATGAGTGTTAGTTCACTTGGCAAGATAGTGTGTTAACCATAAAATGAAGTGCCAGGGCTTGGCCGGATGGATTTTCCAGAAGGTGCGAAGAAATATCTGTGGATTGGTAAGATGTGTGAAGAATCTAGCAATTGCAATATTGGTCATCACTTGTAAATAGACACTTTTCCAGGGAGTGTGTTTCCTTTCTGGTTTCTCACCCTCTCCTCATGTGACAGACAGGGATAATATATAATAGTTTAAGGTGTTAGAAGAGAAAATGATCTGAACCTCTTTACTTCTGTTACCTGGGATCTTGCAAAAAAAAAAAAAAAAAAAAGGCTGATGAAGAGCCTGAGAAAGTAACTGCTTATGTGTGCCTGTGTGTGTGTGTGTGTGTGTGTGTGTGTGTGTGTGTGTGTGTACAAGCACAGGATCCATGATGTGGAGGCTGGAGGACAACCTCACCTTCTTCTTTGTTTGAGACAGGGTCTGCCTCTGAGAAGGAAGGTTAGCTGGCCTGTGAGCTTCCTAGGGATTTTCCTGCCTCCTTCTCCCACCTCTGCTTAAGAAGGCTGGGGCCTGGTGTGGTGGCAGAGAGAGACCTTTAATCCCAGAACTTGGGAGGCAGAAGCAGATGAATCTGCCTAGCCTACCAAGTGAGTCCAGGACAGCTAATGCTTGTTACACAGAGAAACACTGTCTCAAAAAACCAAAACAACAAACAAACAAAAACAAAACAACAAACAAACAAACAAAAAAGGTGGCTGGGATTCCAGACTAGAGCACCCAGATTTCAGGTAGATTGTGAGAATCCATACTTAAGTCTCCTCACTTGGACAGCAAAGACTTTTACCCACTCAGGTGCCTCCAAACCCAAGTGCTTTGGGTTTAATCATGTGTTCTTCTTTGGAACTGTGGATGTTTTTCTTATGCAAATATATTTTTTGTATGTTGTATCTCACAGATCACAAACCAACCCAGATGTCCCTCAACCGAAGAATGGGTCAAAAAACTGTGGTACATCTATACAATGGAATATTATTCAGCTATCAGGAACAATGAAATTATGCAATTTGCAGCCAAATGGATGGAACTGGAAAAGCTCATCCTGAGTGAGCTAACCCAGACTCAGAAGGATGCATATGGCATCTATTCACTTATAGTAGGATTTTAGCTATATAGTAGAAGGTATCGATACTACAACTAACACACCAAAGGGAACTTGGACATAGACTTCTTATTTTTAATTCTTATTCTTTATTTATTTTTTATATATTAGTTATATTTTTTCTATTTTTTAGTCTTTTTTATCTATTGTATGCTTATTGGTTTGTTTGTTTAGTAGTTCTCTCTCCCGGGCAACGAGACACTTTTCACTGATGGTACTACTTCGTAGATCCCCAATGAATGAAGAGGCTCTTGGCCCTCATACGACCTCTCAACTGAGATGAGGGACTGTTATATAAGGACACCCCACCCCAGGGAAATGGGATGGAAGGGTTAGGAGGTAAAGAAAAAAAATGAAATGTGATGTTTCGGCCTTTTACTACTAATTGTCATAAACTGTTTATGATAATTAAGAAATGCAAACTAATAGTTATGCAAGCCAGTCATTCAGTTAGGTACTATGACAGCCTATTATAGTTACTTTCTAAGCTAATCAGAAATAAACCGTCAAGACAAACAAGCAACATCTGCTTACCCTAATAGAAGAGATAGATAGGGCCTCTTCAAAAACCTCAAGAGATCTGCAGAATATGGCATTCAAAGATGTTTTCGTAACTTTAGATTTTTTTATATCAAGGCATATCAACTCCTGACAGTTCCCCCTATTCTCCTCCAAGTAGAAGATGAGCATCGAAGAATCTCCAGTGGGAGATGATTGAATTAGTCGCAAGCCTATCTCTTGGTAGGAAAAGCCCCTTGCCCCAACTGTAGACAGAATGCTGTCCAAAAAGGACAAAACCTAGAAGCAGGTAAGTCGACAGCCTAGCTCTGCCAAGACAGGGTAGGTAAGTCCTTCATAACCCCTGCTCTATAATCAATGTCTGTCAGAGAAACGGGGCCAAATGACTGAAGATCGATGCTGTAATGTATGGAGAGAAAATGGGAACTGTCCAGGCAGCCACAGGTATGTCATTTTTTAGTTTGGGAAGCTGCAGGCCCTGTACTTCCTATAAAATCAGATATATTTATCCCTCTCAGGTCTCTGAGGTGGTTGAAGAACAGATAGCTAGAGTCTCATAATTTAATTTTGAGTTGTTTAGGAGTCAAGAGAGTGTTATAGATCTAAGAAGATACTTTTAAAATTGTGTTGCAAGTTAGTATGAATGTTGAGTCAGATATAGACCTTTAAACTCATGGAGATGTTTAGATAGTAGAATGTTAAAGTCAGGTACCAAATACATATGGATTGGACATTGGGAATGTACGTTAAGCCATATAACCCTCATAACTGTGGCCTAATTACCTCTGTTGTACTGTATTGTATTTGTTTTTATAAGAGAAAGAGCCATTTGTTGGACTGAAAGGGGAAACTGTAGGGGGAAATAAGATATACCTTAAACTTAAAAGAAAAAAAAAGGGAAGAGGATGAGGGGTTGAGGGTGGGAGGGTGGGGCTGGAGGGGGAATAGGGAGGGGACTGTGATTGAGATGTAACTTGAAGAAATAAAAAATAAAGGAAAAAAAAAAAGAAATACTCACACTGACATGACTATCTCAGGCTCCACAGCAGCTCAACGACCTACTAGTAATTTCAGCACAGTTTGTCCTATTTGTAATGTACTTTTAATAGTGTCTATGCAACCACTTGTTACAGAAAAAAAAGAAAATCTTAGTATTATACATGTACCTTAATTTGAAGTTAAGAATATAGTGTCCCTAATCATTTTGCATTCCATTGGCATATTATATACAAAAAATAAAAATATCAAGCCATGACATTTAGGTTGTTTTCATGAATTTAAATATGCTGATCAGTTTTTTTTTTTTTAAATAAAGTCAGAGTAAGATTATAGGAACCTGATTGGTGATAAAATGTAGAAATCATAAGTGTTTACAAACAGCAATAATTTATCAGTTGCAGAAGATAATCTGAAAGTTCTTAGCAGAACAACCCACAGCACACTTTATTGTGCCCTCAAATCTTTCGTTTTCTGTGCTCAGAGACTTGAGTAGGTAAAGGGTTGCTTTGCTGTTGCCTAAATGTGAGCACTATATTCATGTTCTGACTTTTTATTTTAAGATAGAAACTCAAGGTTGGCTGGAGGCATCATTTATTTAATTAAATCAATTAATAATTAAACAAATTAATACTAATAAATAAAATTAATTAATTGATTGATTTGGTTAATGAAAATATACAAAATAAAATGGAAAACTAATGTTGGAAATAATAAAGAATACAGAATGATGGTTCAGGTGACAAGGAAAAAAGACCTTATTGTATACACACCATCCTAATTTCATTTCTGTTACTATGATAAAATTCCCTGACAAAAGGAACGCTAAGGGAGAAAGGGTTCATTTGAATTATAATGCCAGTTTACAGTTCATCATTGCATTAAACTCAAGGCAGGAACTTAAAGCAGCTGGTTGCATTAACAGTCAAGGGTAGAGAATGAATGCATCTGTGCCAGTTAGTGCTCTATTCACATGTAGTCCAGGATCCACTGCCTAGGGAATGTGCTGCCAACTTGTGCTGGGGCTTCTTATATCATTTAATATAATGAGAGCATTCACCCACAGAAATGCCTGCAGGCCAACCTGATATAAACACCTCATTGAGACTCTCCTTCCATGTAATTCTACATTGTGTCAACTTAAAATTAAAAGTAACCATCATGCCCCCCTCACGATGAATCAAAAGTATAGAATAATGATAATTGCAACAGCAATAATAACTGCAACATCTAAATGAATTGAAAGTCAATGAGGGAAAAATTTGCTGTTTGATAAAGTCACCAGCATCAAAGTGGTTAACTACACTGTTATTCTCAAAGGTGTCAGAGCTGAGAAATGGTATTTTATTTCTGTAACACTGTAATGTATGAGAATCAAGATATATAGCATTATTTTCAAGGAAGATTAGAAGTTAGAGTTGATTCAGAATATTCAAAGAATAGCTTAAATTTATTTATATTTTAAAGACTTATTCATTTATTTTATTTTGTAGGTATGAGTGTTTTGTCTGCATATATGTATGTATGTGCACTATGTGTGTGGCTGGGAGCCCACAAAAGGCATTGGACCCTGGGAATTGTAGTTAGGAATGTTTGTGAGCCATATGTGGATGCTGAGAACTGAACTCTGGTCCTTTGTAACAGTAAAAAGTACTTTTAATCTATGAACCATCTCTAACCCTGATAGCCCAAATTTATTAAGCAGAACTTGATGAACTTTGCCAGCAAAAAGGGCAAAGTTATTGCTACCTCCATATATTTTCTCAGAAGAGACTCTAAATTCTTGTTTGCTGCTGTGCTTGGAAATGGGATCTGGATTCATTCAACCCTAGCAAAATTCCAGAATATATTAAAGCTGTGGATCTAAGATTCATGAAACCCTTGGGCCTTAGTGAAGGAAGTGGAGAACAACTCCCTGTGGACATGTTCACAGCCCCGGATATGTTGTGCTTCAAGTCTAACTGAGCGCAAGCAAGAGTGGGTGCTAATGAAAAGTGTAGACCTCTTGGAAAGAAAAGCAGCCATAAGGGAGAGCTAGCTGATAGACAAGATGAGAGAAAAGAAGCCCCAGGGACTCTAGATAATGGAACATTGTTTGATATTACAGCTTTGTTATTGGAATGCACAGGGTCTCCTAGGTACCACTGGGACATTAGTTGAAGAAAAACTTGCTGCAGAGTTGAAAATGAAGTCACTGTCATAGACGCTAACCTAGAGCGACTTCGCAAGGCATGACTCAGCAGTGCTCTGTGTGAAGGAGAGGCCCGAGGGTGGGTTGTGTTCAAAGGAAACAGCTTTGCTGCTCAGTAAAGTTACAGCCAAATGTCTACTAAGGAAGGTCATCTGCTGTGGTTAATTGAGGTGCCCATAATGAACTGTCTTAGAACAATTGTGTTGTTCAAAAAGAAAAAAAAAATAGGAAGTCAGTTCTACAGTTTTCAGGGATGGGAGTCCGGAGACTGAGGCACATGCACACTCAGTGTCCAGCGTCCGATTAGAGGTGACTGTGCATTCACATGATGGGAAAAACAAGCCTACTGCCTCAAGCCTCAATCAGGAGGCTCTGTAATAGCCTCAGGATGGTTAGTTTTTAGTGGTCCTCCCCAAGAGCAGTAAGTATTCTTAACCCCTGAACCAACTCCCAGCTTACAATTCCTTTCCTCTGTAAGGACCCTTTAGTCAGGGTGTTTTATGACAGTAACAGGGATGAAGATAAAGCTCCCCTGAAAGTTATTTGATGTTAATTATCAAAATTTACTTGTGTGTGTGTGTGTGTGTGTGTGTGTGTGTTCATGTGTATATGTGCATGTGGAGTCTAGAGGACAACTTTCTGTCATTCCTCTGACATAATGCTGGGCACCCTGCTTGTTGAGCCAGACACTCTATTTATTCTGGAGTTCTCTGTATCGATTATATTGCCTAATCAGTCAGCAATCTACTATCATGCCTTCCTTTATTTATGGGTTCCGAGGATCAGACTCAAGATTCTCATGCTTACAATAAAAGCATATTACCAGCTGAATTATCCTTCTATTCCCTTAAGGACCTTTAAAAACTAGATATGGGATGCTGGATCCAGTGAAAAGTTCCTGGTGTCCAGAGTCGTTGTGCATTCAGTTCAGGATTAGCTGGTTCTAGCATTAGAGACTTTCTGTACACACTTGCTCAAACAACCAAGCATGGATTGACTGCCATCACTGAGACTGAGAGGTGCATCAGCCCTTAGCCTCAATAAAACAATTGCTCTATTTCCATGCTGTCTTTGTTCCTCTGTCTTCTGCCAGCTCTTAAGAATGTAGAGGAAGATAGGACTTGTGAACGCCTTTTGCTTAAAGTGAATTCTACGAATAGATCCACATTTACACAAATGTAGATATCAAAACAGTGGTGAATATTATTGCCTGATAGAGATGGTCAAGCCGTAAGTACCTAAAAAGCATCATTCAGCATAATCACATCTACCTCAGGCCTACTGGTGACATTTATCTTGACACTCTTGGCCTTGATCTCTGGTACATTTATTTTTAAGATTCTTATCCTATTTTTTGAATGTTAATTTAAATTTAAATTTTCACTTACTTATTTTTGTGTGTGCATATGTGAGTGCCTAAAGGATAACTTGGGGGAGTTAGATGTCTCCTTTTACCATGTAAAACCCAGGCATCAAATTCAGGTCATCAGGCTTGGTTCCAGAATATTTATCCACCAAGACATCTCACTGCCCCCAAATACTGTTTTGAAGAAAATTACTCCATCTTTGCCTGGAAATAAGATTTGAACTGATAGGCTATTAAAGTAACCTACTTGTGGCAAAGAATAGCTGAAATGTGAATCACAAATTGGAAGAATCTGATAAAGGATGGCTGTATTTTCTTTTAATAACTGTGAATAGGGTGGAACAAATAATATCTAAAATTATTATTAACAAGGAACTGGGATGTTGTCCACTCAAAGTCCTACTTTTCTTCCACAGAACTACGTAAACCATGCTGGTGGCACTGGGCTGTAATCAGAGCACCAAAGAGGTAGATGGAGGGAGGAAGGCCCACAAATTCAAGGTCTTTGTTGACTACTGAGAGAATTCAAAGCCAGCCTGACCCACATGTGATGCTCTCTCAAAAATATGTTACAACACCTGATAAAGGATGACTGTGATTTCCCCAGTCATAAATACTGTATCCCCACTATTTGTTTCTAAGCTGATCAGAGTCACAGTGCAGTCTCAGAGGTCAGATCTGGGAGGTTGGAAATGGCGAAGAACTTTGTTGCAGGAACTCAAGTTCTTCTTTCCAGTTTTGGTTTCTAGACTAGAGTCAGAGCTGTTCATCCTCTCTGTAGGCAACATTAAAAGGACAATGAAGAGTACAGTGGAGAAGCACTTTTAATCCCTAAGATAAGAAAGTCAGCCCTACATATACACACACACACACACACACACACACACACACACACACACACACA